>BJCM01217641.1:0-11382 GCA_018326385.1 Flaveria bidentis | reverse complement strand
GATGGTGTTCTGCAAAGTAAACGAAAACTATTGTGCCTAAATTCATTTTCAGGGATATTGTAGCAACCTGACGGATCGGCAACGTTGGCTAATATGGTTTTCATTTTATTATATTGGCAACCAGAGCAAAGATTGACTGAAGATTGTAAGAGGTGTTATCTACTATTCGCAAGCAACGTCCAAGGGGGAATTTGTTGGAGCATATATTGTCATATATAGTGTGTCCATCGCTTGACGAATAGTCTAGGCTTAATGTATTACACCTGATATGTTGTTAACACATGAAACTGGCTCATTCGCAGGAGCATATGTGAATGAGACTCAGTCGTACGACTGAGCCATGATAATGGACCAGTGGTGCGACTGAGAGATGCGATTGGGGCATTCGTAAGACTGAAGCAAAAGAATGGTTCAGTCATACGATTGAACCATACGCATGGTCCAGTCGTATGATTGAACCATACGCATGGTCCAATCGCACGAATGGGCCCAGTCGCATCTAATATGGGTCGAGGCCTATATATTCCATTTTCAATGTGTAGAGAGAGAAGGGATTTGAGAGGGTGTCTGCCTGGAGCCTAGGGCTGCCGGATGAGAGATCATGCTCGATCTCCCATTGCCAAGAGTCTTGATTCTTATGTTGTAACGAGCTTGTAATCGTTAGGTTTTATTAATGAAACCAATTTTTGATAGTTCGTGTTATAGATTTGACTTTTGGTTTTGGTTGTTTATCCTTTCGTCAAGAACACGCTCGGATGTCTACCGATCCAGCAACTTCACAAAAGGGAAACCGACCAAGAAGTCTCACAAGGTAAAAAAAGTAAATTCTATCGATATTCCCCTCGAGCTTCTACACATGGATCTATTTGGCCTAGTCAGCACTAAGAGCATTGCTGGAGATATGTATTGCTTTGTAGTAACTGATGATTAGTCAACATTCTCTTAGGTGATGTTTCTGAAATCCAAATTAGAGACATTTGAATCATTTAAACATCTAGTAACTACTTTGGAATCACTCTACAAGCTGAAAGTAAGAAAGATTCGATCAAACAACAGAACAGAGTTCAAGAATCAGTGGATAGAGGCATTCTATAGAGAGAATGGAATTATTCATCAATTTACTTCTGCCTACACTCCACAGATGAATGGGGTTACTGAAAGAAAGAATCGGAGCTTGACAGAGACAGCGAAAACAATGTTAGCCGACTCTAAACTGCCTATTCAATTTTGGAACGAGGCAGTGGCAAATGCATGCTACACTCTTAATCGAGTCTTGGTGGTCAAACGTCATGGGAAAACATGTTATGAATTTCTCCAGCGACGTAAACCAAACTTGGAGTATCTCAAACCATTTGGTGCATTGTGTATGTTGTTAAAGAAGACTCAGACTGGGAAGTTTTGTGAGAAGGCAGAAAAAGGTATCTTTCTCGGATACAGTATACCAGACAAGAGAATTTATAAAAACTCAACGGGTCAGGTAGAAGTGTGGTGCAATGTTGATGTCCAAAGATACACCACCCCATGCTAGAAAAGGACCTTCTTTCTCCTTTGACTATGATGGATTTTTTAAGTCCTTTAATCTACCGCCTTCTCATCCTGATGACAAGTTATCTGCTACAATGATGTATGATGTTCTAAACACTCCTCCACCAGACTCGACATCATCGGCTCCATTAGATGATACTTCTAGCCCTTCAAGAGAGCTTGAAGTAAGTGATTCTTCCTCTAATGACAAGGCAGTTGAGACTGCAAATGTGGACTGGGAGGAACAGGTTCCCACTAATGAATGTACACAAGCATCTGATCTTTATGCACTGACACTTCTGAACCATATACGCCAACAGCCACAGATACTGAACCTATGATTCAAAATCTAGACACTGAAGTTATTGTTCCCACCACTCCTGGATCTCGAATTAATGTGTATCATCCCCGGAACAACATCATTGGGGATGTTCTATCGGGAGTTCAGACACGAAATCAACTATACTCAGCTGATTATGCCGCAGTCATGGAGAAAGGTTATCTACACGATGGTGCTTATTGATGTTTTGTGTCTCAATTTGAGCCAAAATATGTAAGTGAAGCCTTAAACCCATTTAATGCTATGCAAGAAGAACTCCTTCAGTTCAAGAAGTTAGGAGTATGGACACTTGTGGATAGACCAAAAGGTGCAAAGGTGATTGGCACTAAATGGGTTCATAAATGTAAGAGAGATGATCAAGGAATCATAATCAGAAACAAGGCTAGGCTAGTCGTTCAAGGGTTCAGACAAGTAGAAGGCATTGACTACAATGAAGTGTTTGCACCGGTGGCAAGGATGGAAGCAATTCGTATTTTCTTAGCCTATGCATCCTACATGAAGATTAAAGTTTATCAATTGGATGTGAAAAGTGATTTTCTTCATGGGGAAATTCGTGAAACAGTGTACGTCAGTCAACCCGAAGGATTTGAGGATCCGTATCATCGGGATAGAGTCTAAATTGGACAAGGCTCTATACGGGCTTCATCAAGCTCCACGAGCCTGGTATGAGAAACTATCTACTCATCTGCTGAAACATGATTTTCGTAGAAGAGTCATTGATTGCACATTGTTCATCAAAGAGAAAGATAATGACCTACTACTGGTACATAAATATATATATATATATATATATATATATATATATATATGTGTGTGTGTGTGTGTGTGTGTGTGTGTGTGTGTGCGTGTGTGTGGATGACATCATTTTCGGCTCCAAAAATGAAGCTTTGTGTAAGGAGTTCGAATCTGTGATGAAAGTTGAGTTCGAGATGAGTGCTATGGGAGAGATGAAGTTCTTTCTTGTGTTACAGGTGGATCAGACACCAAAAGGAATCTTCCTGCATCAATCCAAATATGTAAGAGATATCCTTAGTTGTTTCGACATGGAGAATGCTATGACTGCTGGAACACCACTTCCCATGAATCACGATGTGGCACCCGCTGAAAATGGTGATCTGGTAGATGCCACTAGGTACCGAGGAATGATTAGATCTCTTATGTATCTCACAACCTCTTGTCCTGATATTATGTATGTCACGTGTATCTGTTCCAGATATCAGGCTAAACCGAAAGTAAATCATCCTAATTGGAGTTAAAAGTATCTTTCGTTATCTGAAGGGTATCCAACACTCGGGTTGTGGTATCCTCATGATGATGACTTTGAGCTTATAGTGTATAGTGACTCGGATTATGGCTGTTGTAAGATGAATTACAAGTCAACATCAGCTGGATGTCAGTTCTTTGGAAGACGGTTAGTCACCTGGCAATGTAAGAAGCAGACATATGTTGCTCTGTCAACATGTGAAGTTGAATATGTTGTTGCTGCAAGTTGCTGTTCCCAAATTATTTGGATTCAACAGCAACTGCGAGACTACGGTTTGAAATTTTCTCACACCCCTATCTTTGTTGATAATTCTGCTGCAATTGTTGTCACTAAAAATTCATGTTAGCACCATTTACGTACGGAGTAAAAACTGATTCTGTGCGTATACCAACGCAAATAGTGGGGAATCCTCTTTGATTGGCGATCCAATCAGGGAGAACACAGTTAAGATCAATTTAACGATTAAAGAAACGTTATGAATGATTAGAATACGATCAACTATGATCTTTGAACTTGGAACAGGGGTTCTTTAGTCTCTAGACGGCTAGGGTACGATTATGTGCTTAGGTATTAGAATTGCTATGTTTTTCCACAAATTAAGTGGTATTTATATGTTAGGGTTTTCCATTCGTACGACTAAACCATTAGCATAGTTCAGTCGTGCGACTGAAGCATGCGATTGATCCATCCGCACGACTGAAAGTCCAGTCGTGCGACTGAGTCAATCTTATGTCTCTATCGTGCGACTGATCCAGTCTCCTGGTTCAGTCGTGCGACTGGTCCATTAGCATGAAGTATTCATGCGTATGGTCCATTAGCATGGTCCATTCGCATGAGAACTTCACACTATTAAGTTTGAACATTTTCTCAATCATTATTGATTAAGAATTATGCAAACAACCACAAACCTATATAGTTAGTTCGATAAGCGTTATCACACAATAAACAATGAAATATTAAACATTATATGCATCAACCATACATTTCATTTCATTCATACCCATTCAATTACATATACGTAAGACATGAAAGATATTTTTACATTAAGCTCCTAAACTAGGTACACATGTATCTACAAGTCCGATCCAACACCCAAAAACTAAACACATCGATATTAAATATCACTTTATACGTGATTACATTGAATAGAAATTAATCTATGTTGTTAACATTAATACGGATTTTCAACGCGCCAACCTCTACACAAAAGCGTTTGACAAACCTCGGTTTTTTATATCTTTTAAAGGTTATTGGCATGTAAAAGAAAAGTGATGTGATTCAAGAATAATAGAGTTCTTTGTCCGACAAGTCGTTTCTTATTTTATTAGTTATTTTTATTTTTATTTTTTTATTTTAATTTCCTGTCTTTTAAAATCCAAAAACACAAAAAGATTTTCAGTTTTAGAATTTTAGGGGAGAATAGTTGAGTATTTAGTTTTAAATTATAAAAAAAAAGAAAAAGAACGAGGGGGAAGGGCAGATAAGCTGAAAGCGAAGAAATCATATCTATGATTCTTGTGATTCTGATTCAAAATTTATTAAAATGATAGTACACAGGGAACAAATTGTTTAGGACATCAAAAGAATTTAAATGTTCAAAATGCAAGATTTAAATTACAAGTCTGAGAAGTCTAAGCAAAATTAAGGAAAAGTGATAGTACACTAGTAAAGTACTGAGGTAACACAGAGAAAGTAGACCTAGGGATTACTAGTCCATTATATAATGTGTCAGTAGATTCAACACAATAGACGAGTAGACTTCATTGGTAAATAAAATTCAAACTAATATGTTCAACTTGTTGTGGGTTCTCATCTTATCCCTGGTTAACACAATCAACGCATTTCCATAAAGGGGTAACAAGCAAAAATAAATGCCACAAATGTGTGCGGATGACCATAAAAACGAGCAAACCACATGAAAAAAATGATTAAGCGCAATCAAGCTAATGACTAATGTTGTTAGTGCATTATGTGCAAAAGAAAAAATTTTATGCTCTAACAAGAAGATAGGTTGTGTGTCTCTCTTCTGTGCGATAACACTAACCTGAGGATAAGCATAACCTAAATATTCTAGAATTCATTGTTGTTTGCGCCTCTCTGTTGTGCGATGGCACTGACCTGAGGCATGGTATCTCTTTAAAAGCTCTTAGAATAGTTTCTTCTTGTCAAATACCCATAGATCACTCAAAAATCTCCTGAGGAATGTTGATTACCATATAAGTGTGGGATCCACAAATGCTAGTTGAAATAATATAACCTAACGAATCACCAATGTGAGTCGAAAATCTATGTATGGATTTAAGTGGACAAATATACTGACAATCATCATGGCTGCAACTCTCGACAATCAAAATCATTGTGTACATCTTATAGCTCTAGTATGATTTCCTGAAACTGCCATTGACTCTCAGACAAATGAAAATCTTGTATCAAAGTTCTTGTAAAAGGGTCCCAAATGATTATGATATACCTGTATGATTCCATATGAATCATTCCAGAAATGATAAAATTAATTGAAGTTATTCTGCTCACGAGGAAAAATCAGTGAGATGATGTCTGAATAGTTTTAATCTACCTCAAACCAAAATCACAAAAATATGTCTTCTTTTGTTTTAATTAAAGTTGTAACTCTGTTTTTGTTTTCTGCTTTACGTAAATGTCGGGCTAAGTAACTAGATGAACACTGTGAATCACAAAGTAAAAGGATCACGTTTGAGGTGATCAATTGTTCTTCAAGTAAAAGGATCACGTCTGAGGTGATCAAACCGTTTTCAATTAAAAAGGTCTTGTCTGAGATGATCGTTGTTCATCATGCTATATATCAAAGGTTAAATCTTAGGTGTTTGGAAGTGTATGATAATAAACTCATAAGTATGAGCCAATCGTACGATTGAATCACAAGTATGAGCCAATCGTACGTATGAACCATAAGTATGAACAAGTCACATGATTGGACCATGAGTATGGAAACAATCATGCGATTGGATTATTAGAATGAACCACTCGTACGACTAGATAGCCAGTCGCACAACTGAACCCCAGTCGCACGTTTGAATCATGCGTATGGGTCCAGTCACACAACTTAATCTTAAAAACATTATAAATAAGGGGGTTAGTCGGTCGTATTCTTTACCATCCTTCAAAACTCTCAAAAACAGCTCATACGTTGAAACTCTGCAAAAATTTTGATTACTTAAATTACCGCTTGATTGTGATACTAACTTGTTTCCTAATCATCTACAGGTACTGTGCAACTGAAATCGACCCAAATGAATGGTTTAATCAAACCCTAAATGACCGCAATTGTTAAGATCAATAACCGGGACTAAACTCTTAAAATAGACCTATTAAATGGACACTAATGTTGATTTTAACAATACTAAGTGTTATTTCGAGTCTCTACACTCCAAATGAATCTAAACACGAAGTGTATTGTCACGTCTTGACAAAGATTCAAATCTATGGTGTTCAACAGTGAGATATACGAATGGACATGCTGATGAACTTTAGTCGCCAAATTAAGCCAGGCACATGATTCAATCGCACGAGTGAATCATGCATGTGGATCCAGTTGCATGACTGACTCAACCACATGGCTCAATACACGACTAAGCTCAGTCGTAGGCTCAATCATACGACTGAACTCAATCGTACGACTGAACTCAGTCATATGGTTCAATCGCATGATTGAATCAATTGATCAAAATCATTCAAAATTCAACTGTTAACTCTCACAACCAATCTAATGTATATATTTCTTGTGTTGCAGCAATATGGTGGAAAGATGGACAATGAGCACCAAGCACAACATATGTGCTCATCTTGATGGTACTTCCCAGAACGCCTCCGGTTTCACTGGGATTATTGCCTTCCTACGTAGATTAAGGATCTACAAGGCGATCTCTACTCCATGCACACCATACAGATCTATTCAACAGGCCTTCTGGGAAAGTGCCTCAGTTGATTGGTCGGCTAAGCCTCACTGTATCCGGAGCTCTATCTTCGGACAAGACATTGAGATCCATGAAGAAGAGTTGAGGAGAGTATTGGATTTAGGGGAAGAAGGAGCCCATCCAACCAAGTTGCATCCAATGACTGTTCGTGGTTGCTTTCTGAGGATCAAGTACGTCGGAGACATCAATGACGGCATACTGAACAAGAGCAACATGTGCGCGCAGTTCAAGTACTTGGCACATGTGATCCTAAAGTGTATAGCCTCCAGGCGGGGAGGATTTGACGAGATGTCGGACCAAATCCAGAATGCATACGTTGCACTGGTACTGAACTACCCATTCAGTTTCTCTCGCATGCTCTTCTCCTATCTGATCGAGAACCTTGAAGACAAAGGCAAGGAAGGCTTCTGTATGTATCCATATTTCTTATAGATGATAATAGATGAGAAGCTTCCTATGCTGCCTAAGGAGAAAGATGATACAGTGGTGCTTGAGGTGATGGATGATACCACCTTAGGCAGGATGAAGGTATACTAGGGAAAGAAGGTAAAGCCCCCAGTCAGGAGATTGTTTGGGCATCTAGCCAATGAAGACTATGTGGCGCCTTCCGTAAGAAATGGCATCACGATGATAGTGATTCTGATGTTGAGCCTATTGTGGTACCCACTGATGAAGAGGACGATGATGATGATGATTAGGATGACGGTCAAGGTGGTGGAGATACTAGTCCCAGTCAATCAAGGGCCACTGAAACTTCTACTATATCTCCACCATCTCCACATAGTACTTCTGATGCTCTTGGTGGATCTGAGTAGGCTGCTTTCCACCAGGACTTCCTGTTAGATGAAGAAGAAGAATTTGATTGAGCCTCTGGTCAGGCCAGTCGGTAGCCGGGTTGTGGCTACCGAGAAAGGGAAAGAGGCGGTTGGTGGACGCCAAGCCTGGTCTAAGGGTGGTGATACTGATTTCACTGATCCAACATACACACCCGACCAGCCAATCAGCTCAGGGGTAGCCCCTATCGCCAAGGGTTCAAGGAAGAAGAGGAAGTTGGAGGGAGTGGGAAAGATAAAAGAGATGATGATGACGATGAGGATGATCAAGATGGTGATGCATCTGCATCAACCTCAAGTCAAGCTGCACGGGAGAGGTGCTCAAAAAGAGCCTCGTCGTCTGTAGCTCCAGTTGAAGAATCTCAGGAGAAGGGAAAGAGTGATGCTCAACAGCCTAAGGACTATGATGTTATACCCCTTCAGCAAGTCAAGACTCAGCTCACTATGATTCTTGATTTCTAAGGGATTGTAAGAAGGTTTATTAGCTATACCCCTAAAGAAGGATAGATCATCCATGATCTGTCAGATGAGCAGGTGGCTGATATGTTCAGATTAAATCCTGATGAAATTGTCAAAGATGCTCCAGATATTGTTGTCTTAAGTGATGAGGAGCTACAGGATGTGGATGAAATAGAGATTGAAGATGTCACAGCTGACCACTATCCTAAGTACACTGACCCTGAGTGCAACGTTATCCCCAACCTGGGTGAAACTTTTGGTAGTGATACATTTGATAAGCTGGAGGAGATGGAGAAAGAAAAAGAGAAAGATGAAAGTAAAGCCCAAGCTTCTGATGCAAATGTTGATATTAAGAAAACGGAATGGGCAGCTTGTTTTCCTGAAATGAAAGCCCAACGCGCACCTCCAAAGCACAATTCCTACACCAAGCTTTAAAGAGTCAAGAGACATCAGAAAGTGTCAGGAAAAATTATCGTGTGGGCATATTTTGAAGATTTGTAAGTCTATGATGTTAAAAGGGAGAAAGGGATTGAATATTTCAGATATCCACATGATCTGAAGACACTTCCTGGTTTTGAGGTCAACCAACTGGCATGCTTAGATCTTTTGTATGCCAACCCGAGAAAGATGTCAGGATGGTTTGAGGTAGCATTGAAGAAATAATACCACACCAGATGGGTGAACTTCAGACCTCAACAACCTAAGAGGTTCATTCATAAGTCTGAAGTTGATCCTATATCTGGAAGGCCTAAAGTAGTGTTGAAATGGAGTCCCCCATGAAAAATTTCCAAGATTCCCTTAGAGGAAATGCCTCAGGACTTCACTCCACATTTCAAATGGTGGTATTATGATTGGAGGATGGGGGAAGCAGTCATAGTTCTGAACAGAGATGGGAAGATAGAGACTATTAGGGTATTTGACCCAATGTGGCTTACTAACTTTTCTACTGATGATGTTTACACTTTATACAAGTGGCCACTATTCTATAACACACAAGATATTGTACAAGCTCTACAGTTCCAACATGTTATATGGCTCTACTTTGAATTCGAGATACACGCAGGAGTCACCAGGGAAGAGAAGTACAAGAAATTTCAAGAACATGAGTAGAATGTTAGAAAATAGACTAAACGTATTGGCTTCAGAGGACGATCTCCCAATCTTATGAGTAGCAGATTGATCCACAACAGAGCCAAAAGCTTGCCGAAGAAGTACTAAAGATCCAGAAGAAGGTGATGACTATGAAGTTGAAACTAAGCTTCTGTTGTATCTGCAGTTTGATAAATTCAGCCTGATTTGGTTTCAATATTGGAGCAATTGCATGCCACGAGAGCAACAGCAAAAGATAGACAGAAGAACTTGGAGAAAAGCACTACAGCAACAGCAAAAGAGAGACAGAAGAACTTGGAGAAAAGCACTAGAGCAATAGCAAAAGAGAGACAGAAGAACTTGGAGCAAAACGCTAGAGCAACAGAAAAAGAGAGACAGAAGAACTTGGAGAAAAGCATGTCAGACAATAGGATAAACTAGGTCGAAAGGGGAGTTTGTTGATACATCATGTTCCTAGTTTATGCCCTTAATGTAAAAGTCTTTCATTTCTTACACATGTGTAATGTAATTATTCAATGAAATATGATATGGGTTTGATGTTTATTTATCTTTGATTATTTCATATATTGTGTTAAGTATAAGTTGCAGGATCAATGTTTGTCACTAAACACAATGTTTTCTCTCAAACTCACCTAGAACAACACTCTTGTATAGAAAGAATCCGTAAGAGTTGATCACAATATAGAAAGTAATACAGAACACAGAAAGTAATTTTCAAGGTACTTTTATATATTGCTTCTCAACTCAAATTACACAGGACTCTTACAAGCAGTTGTTACAATAAGTTACAAAAAGAACCTATATATAATACTACCTACAGCACTTTGATACCAGCTGGGATCCTTTAGCTAAAGCCTATACTACAAGACTATAGTTTAAGGTATCTTAGATAAAGTATTATCTGAGATATGGTAGTCAGGACATGTCCCTGACTTAACTTTTGTCACCAACAAAAGTTGGTAACATGTACTATCATAAAAAGGTAAATAGTGGAATAAAGTATGGTCAACTACATGGATCTTTAGGAAGAGGCCATGCTGTATCAAAAGTCTGCAACGGAGTGTCAGAGACCATACTTGTGTCTACTGATTCATAGCAGTGTCTTCCGAAGGTTAAATGGCTTCGGAAGAGTAAGTACTTCCGAAGCCACTTATACTTCAGAAGAAGCTGCTTCTTCCAAGGCTTGGAGACTTCTTCTTTTCATCATACTTCGGAAGTGGTCTTCAGCTTATCCTTTTAGACTTGAACTTCGGAAGTATGCACTTGTCTTCAGAAGTATGCACTTGTCTTCGGAAGTAGAGTTCTGTCTTCAGAAGTTGATCGTTCACATTGTCTTCGGAAGAACTCTACAACCTTCGGAAGGTGAATATAGATGATTTGAGCTTGGGTAAAGTTAGAGAGGAGAGAAATTTCTAGGGCAGTAAAATTTGCAAGTAAGAAGATGAAATTGAACAGTCGAGATTACTTAAAAGAGAGTGGGAAGGCGGTAATGGGGGTTAGGATAAGGTGATATGATGTTTTAGTGGATGAACTGACGGTGGCGGTAAGGTTAAAATCAGTTAAATAATCCGACATCATTAACAAAATCTTTGATTTTTACAGTGTGAGACATACTTAGATTGATTAATGAAAAACCCTTCCTTCATTTGTTTTACCTGAATCCCAAGGAAAAAGTCCATTTTTTCCAAGGAGCACATCTCAAACTTTTTCTTCATAATGCTCTCAAAGTCCTTGCACATTTGGTCATTTGAGGAACCAAATATGATGTCATTGACATAGACTTGAACAAGAAAAATGTCCTTTCCAGACTTTCTGATGAAGAAAGTCTTGTCAATGGTACCTCTAGTGTAACCATTCTTCAGAAGAAACTGAGATAGAGTCTCATACCACAGCCTAGGT
>BJCM01217627.1:0-13888 GCA_018326385.1 Flaveria bidentis | reverse complement strand
AGTCCACAAAAGAGTGGGTAGCGAACTTAACTTTCTGGTCCTCTCGGCACTCACTGATATCAAGTACAGCCTCCATTTCCCTCACCCACCGGTGAGCAGCAGCAGCAGTGTCGTTTCCATCAAAATTAGAGGGCTTGCATCTCATGAATACCCCGTAGTTACAGCCTCATACTGCCTCCTGCACAGGCTCTGCTTCTTCCTCTTCTTCTTCATCATCAGACGGAACGTCTCAGTCTAGGGCTATCTTCTTTCGCCCGTAGGTCCACTCATTTACCTTCTCTCCCCCTCTCTAAGTGCCTTTCTCACTTCGGTCACCACAGACGGTAGGATCGTCTGCATGACTTGATGCACTTCTTCCGCAACCGCCTCCTTCACTGAGGCTCTCAGATTAGCACTCTCATCTCCGCCCTCCGGATGAGGGGTTTCTAGTTCTTCATGAACCACCTTTTCGGCCCTAGGCCTTCCTCTCGTAACCCGTGGTTCAGCACCACGTCCACCACCACACGAAGCTTTAGATGATCTACCACCATCCATCCTCACACACACGTTGAAAGGTTCAAACACCAACACGATCTTTCAAGGAAATAGCTCGGTTTGTCAAGTATAGTAAGTTCCTAATAATAGTGGGCAGTTTTGATTAGCCAGTTACTTTACTCTTCATACCCCAAGCATTACCTATCCTGACTACATCAGTATCTAAATAAATCAGCAACACATAAACCACATAACATGCGCACGTAATACTGGTTAACTTTGCAAAATTACCTGATGGCACGCAACTACTCTGATTGGCATCCCTTCCCTTTCTGTCCCATTCTCAGTTTAAGCTAAGGTTTATTTTGAAAATTTACCCATTTCACTTAAACTTTGGCTCTGATACCAACTTGCAAGGCCCCGTTACTAGGACGCTTACAGCTGGTAAATCATCGCACATAAAAAATATACTTTACATTTAATCATTCATAAAACATTGCAGTGGAAACATAAAAATAACTTTTCATATCATTACAAATGCTTTTGCAAGCTAATACAAGTGTTAATTTCAAAACATCATTCATTCGCATTTCATTGCAAAAAGATTAACAAAAGAATGTCATTCAATATGCCAAGTAGCTGCTTCGTGCCATCCTCAGCAATGCTCACCTGCCAACTGGAAAAGCCAGCGTTGCTGAGTGAGTTCTAGTTTTATAAATAAAACATACTTTTCTTTCAAACTCACCGTTCATCATGTTCTAAGCTTACATCATACATTCTAAATCTTAGAAACATCATCATACATCAGCAATCATGAACATAATCACACATCATTACATACCATCATCATACACACATTCGAACATGCGGGTCTGAAACCCAATTTGATGAAAACATACATTCATGCAATTCCAGCCCCAAAATTAATTAAAACAGGTAAAAGAGGGATCCTAGAACTCACCTTTGCAGCTCTTGAGTATGGCTTCTTCCAAACTCGTTTGCAAATTGAATTCAACCGCCTAGAAATCCACTAAAAACATACGCAAACACATTTAATCACACTTAAGCATAAACCCGAGGACATAACTAGTTAAGAACACCATAAAAACATGAATTCTTACCTTGAATTCAAATTCTTTCAATTTCTTCCTTCAAAGTCGAGAATTTTCTGCTCTCAGCTACTCTCTCTCTTTAAAACCCGAAGATCACTGGTGTATGTGACATATGGGCGGCCATACCACCTTTTACACCCACTTTTCAAACATTTTGTCCTTTTGGACACTTTTTACCCCTAGACTTGGGTTTTATTTCTTTTCTTTCTTTTTTTATTTCACTTTATTCATTCTTTTCTTGACTTTAAAATAACCGGGTGTTACATTACCACTCGTGTATCAAGATGGCACCTTTTGAAGCGCTTTATGGTCGTAAATGCCGTTCTCCAATCTGCTAGACCGACATTGGTGAAAATTTCATCACTTGTCCTAAGCTTATACAATAAACGACCGATAAAGTCACCATAATTCGCAAGAACCTTGAAGTGACGAGAAGTCGATAAAAGAGATATGCCGATAAGCGATGTAAGCCATTGAAATTCCAAGTTGGGGATATGGTTCTTCTTAAGGTCTTACCATGGAAGGGCTTTGTTCGTTTTGGAAAGAAGGGTAAACTAGCTCAAAGATTTTTAGGACCTTTCAAGATTCTAAAAAGGATCGGGAAAGTGGCTTACAAACTGGAACTACCTTCCAACCTTAGTGGAGTTCATCCTGTTTTCCATGTCTCAAATATGAAGAAGTGTTTGGCTGACGAAAGTCTGCATGTCCCGTTGGATGACATCCAGATCAACAAGTCATTACACTTTGTTAAGAAACCCCTTGAAGTCAGGATCACATTATGAAGTAGGTTACAATCACTACTACCCCAATCGTCAAGGTTCGCTGGGAGAAAAAGCGTGGACCTGAATTTACGTGGGAGCGTGAGGAGCATATGAAGAAGAAATACCCATATTTGTTCGCGTAGTTTTATTCTTAATTTCGGGACTAAATTCTTATAAGTTGGGGAGACTGTAATATCTCATGTTTTTGTTAATTAAAAATTAACATCGTTATATTCTTGTAAAGACCATTGTTGTCAATTATGAAACTTGTGGTTTACTTATGATTGTTTCGTAATTATATATTCTTCCTTCAATTTAAAAGTTAATATTTTAAACATTTAAATTGAATATGTTCATAATAATTGCAATGATAACAAAAATTATAATAATAATAATAATAACAATAATAATAATAAATAGTAATAATAAGAATAATAATAATAATTTATAAAAGTTATAAAACTTAAAAATGTTTAAAACTTGAAGTTAATTAAGTTCAGGGTTTGTTTTGTCATTTTATAAACTTTAAATAAAAGTTTTACGCATAAATAAAAAGAAATCAAAATTGAGGGACTATTGGCGTAAAATGTAAACCCAAACCCCCTTTTCCCTTTCTCTCTCCCCAATAATCCGGTCACCGGCCGACCAACCTCCGGCCGAGCTCCGGTGACCATCGAACTCTTCGAAAACTAATCGATTTTTAATCCTAATATGCTAAACGAATCGTGAGGACATCTCGGAATCAAACCCATGACTTAATTGGACTTTTAAGCTTGGTATTAAAGGGAATAAAACTGAAACAAACACCTCAATCGACTCTTAACCATTCAATGTACAAATTAAGATGATTAATCAAATTAATCGAACTAAAACGTTCGGATAGTCATTGCAAAACATAATGCAAGATTTAATTCGAGTTAAACAATCAATTTAACACCTAATTGTAACCGAAATAGTCGAACAAAAACCGAAACTCGTTTGAAACCTTAACGTACAAATCGAAGCTATATAACAGAGGGCAAAGGTGCCCTTTGACCCTTTTCAACTCTCTGTAAACACTATTTAGTGAAACACTCACACAATCGGCCAATTTCTAAGCACCTATTCTTCGCGAGCTAATCGAGACAAAACCCATGTTTAAACAATAGAATTCAATCATAATCAAGTAAGTATAATACATCATTCTACCCGATTTCACTTAGGGATCAAAAGCCCTAAGATTAATCGGGTTGAAACACTTGAATCGATGGAAAAGTTTGGATTCAATCGATTTAGGGTTTATGTGATTTTGGAGATTTCTTATCACTGTTCTTATATTTTAGGAATTGTCATATACCATAGCCATGACCTTGGTTCACTGGTTACCCATACACATTCTATATTCGAGGTCCCGAGTTCGAACCCGACAACCTCCATTATTTATTTAGGCTTTTTCAGCCTTCAAAAAAATATATATATATTTCTAAAAATTATAAAAAACAGTTGTATAAACTTTGTTTATTTTTAAAAGTCTCCTAAATATTTTCTATAAATTTATTACTTAATATACTTTAATATTTTTACTAAATATTTTAAACAAATGTTATAATTGGTTTATTTTTTATGAAAAATAGACTTTAAATAATAGTTTAAACCACTAAATTCTTATTGGTTCAAACGTTGCCTTTAAATTACTGTTTAAATCATGATTATATCAAATAATTATAAAAAAGTATTAAAACTTTTTATTTAAACTTTACAAATTATTACAATTGTTTTCCTTTCCATTTCTTTATATAAAATACTCAAATAGTATACTTTTTCATTTATTTCTAGAAAATATAAGTGATTTCATTAGCTAAATTTAATTATTTGACAAAGCCCCAAACTCCACTTGAAACTCTAGTTCTCGTTAAATCGTAATCTCGTTATTAAACTTATATCTTGTAAATATATACCTTTAGGTACCTTGTAAAGGAATTCGTTAGAACATTGTCTATTATTCTTATTATCATCTTATACACATATACGTCATGTGAGTTGTCATGCCCCTCTTTGTGTTATTTCACACCTTTTTGGGTAAAACATGTTAACTTATAAACTTACACTTGTAAACTTTTTATACTTGTAATGCACATGCAATTCATCTTTACTTTTTGTCATGGTTATTTATGTTATTATGGGTGTTATATGAGACACATTATATGTTGATAATCATTAACTATTGCTAGCCTGGCGACGTCATAGATCTATGGGCCTGACAAGCCTATTTGGTGCTAAAGCCGAGGTTATTGTCGGCTCCTGATGACGTATGCTTGTTCAACATGGGAACCATATACACTTAACTAATCGTTGTATACTTGTAAACTTATTCTTGGTAAAGGTTTGATTGTATCGAATATAGGACAAGCCCACTTGGGAGAGGCTTTGCCTCTTATAGGGGAGTCCCGGGTTTAAACCTAGGCATAGTGTAAATTGGTGTAATTTAGGAGTAGGAGTATGATAGATTTTCCATTCAAAAAAAGTTCTATGTATTCTATAAGCTTGCATAATTCGTAACTATTGACATGAATTGCTACTTGTAAATCTTTTTATACATATATGTATGCTTAACCCATGAAAAATCACCAACATTCATAGTTGACCTTTTATTTTTAACATATTTCACAAAATGCTCAACTTTGATATTCTCTTTGAAGCATGCTCACTCTTAGGGTTTTGACCTAGGAAAAATGAATAATTTATCTTGGATGTTTATCATATGTTATGTTTTATTTTTGTTTGAGATTTATGAATTGTAATTTGCATTTTAAAACTTATGATGAATATATTTTTATTTAATGGTAGCGTTATGTGGGTGTGAATAATTTTAACCCTTACATCTCGATGATTCCGTTGTTAAGATTGTGGTGTGACAGATTGGTATGAGAGTGCATAACTATAGAGATTTAAGTTATTAGAAATGGTGACCTAGACTATAGTTTATGCATGAACCTCATAGAAAAATATTTATATTCTTGTAAATATATATATTGTTGCATGCTACATGATGCTATCTATTTAAGGATGCCTTTTAATATGCAACTTGATGCCTTTAGTTAGGTTTGCCTTGTAATTGATTACTTGGTAGCTTTGTGTCCCCTAAACTTATTCTTAATTCTTTATTCTCCCCGACGAATGAAATTTCATAAACTTATTCTCGATGACATGTGGGATTGTACGCTTTATATCGAAGGTTTAAATCTTTAGACTTTATGTCTAATCTATGAGAATCTCATCAAGGTTTTGATTCCATGAGTCTAAGAAATATTGTGTGACACATAGACACCTGTATTCTGAATTTCCTTGCAAAAAGCCTTCGGGATAAGGTAAGCATTTCGCATAAATTCTACGGGACTAGTTATGCTTACCTGGGGATTTCTGGAATGAGTGATAAACTATGGTTAACATACATAAGTTTCTAAGGCAAATAGGTCAACTTACCTTGATGTGTTTTTCAGAACTCAAGCAGATGATCCTCGTAGAGAGTAGGATCAATGGTTAGAGAGGTGAAGTAGTTTGATAGAGCTAGAAAACAACAAACCTTTGAGAAACTAGGATCATTCTTAGAGTTCAACAGAGCAACCTGATTATGTTGCCTATGAAGCTGCATGGAGAAATCAGGGTCGTTTTTGCGGTTTAGGTTGGCCATTTGAGAAAGCTTAAGGATGAAGAAAATGGAGAACAAAGCCGAAAGTTTAGAAAATCTTGCGATGCCAAAATGGAGAACAAAATTATCTTCTGAAGGTAATTTTACTTTGGAAGTTTTGATGAAAAGCTTGCGATGCCAAAATGGCTTCGGAAGATATTCCATAGAGTTTAGAAAATATTGATTCGGAAGAGAATAATACTTGGAAGTTTTAATAAAACTTCCAAGAGTTAATTGCTTTCTGAAAAAAATAGTTCTTTAAAACATACAAGTGTTTAAGAATAAAGTTAAGCTTTGAAAGATATTTTGAGAATTTCTTCCAAAGGTAAATTTTTCTTAAGTAGTTGTTTGTTTTTAAAGACTTAAAGTTATTCCAAAGGTAATTTCATATCTTCCGAAGGATAAAGGATCAAAATTTTTAAAAATCTAAGGAATGTCTTCGAAAAAGATTTTGCTTCAAGAGTAAACAAGGGCTTATAAAGATGATAAAAATAGACAACTTAGGACACACAAAATTTAGAAATAATATGATTAAAGTTTTAAGAAAAGTTACTCAAAGTTAATCATCCTAATAGCTGAATCAATCTTTAAATCTCTGCTCATTAAAAGTTTTGGTGAACATATCAACATATTGTTCATTTGTGTTAACTTTGACTAGTTTGATTAATCCTTTCTCAAAGTTATCTCTAATAAAATGATACCTGATATTGATGTGTTTTGTCCTTGAGTGTTGTATAGGATTCTCTATAATAGAGATAGCACTTTTGTTGTCTATATGGATATGAGTCTCCTTGAAATTGAATCCATAATCTAGAATTTGATTCGGAATCCAAAGTAGTTGAGCACATCAGCTTTAGCAGTTGATGCAGAGACACAAGATTGCTTCTTGCATTGTCATTAGACTACCTTTCCATGAAAGAACTGACATTCCCCTAGTGTAGACTTTGCAGTCATATTGCAACTACCATAGTCACTATCAGTATATGCATACTAATTGAAGTCAGAATTCTTTAGATAGCAAAGGCCAAGAGTTGAGGCACCTTTGAGATATCTTAAAATTCTCTTAATAGTGATTAGGTGTGACATCTTGGGGTTAGCTTCATATCTTACACAAATACATGCAGCAAACATGATATCAGGCCTACTAGCTGTGAGATACATTAGAGACCTAATCATAGCCCTGTAGAGATATTCATCCACACACTCCCCCTCAAGATCAGGTCCAAGGGAGTGATTTCTTGCTATTGGTGTCTTAGTAACCTCACAATCAGTCATGTTGAATCTTTTAAGTATGTCCTGAACATACTTTGAATGACTTATGAAGAGACCATCTTCAACTTGCCTCACTTGAATTCCTAGAAAGAAATTGAGTTCCCCCATGGCACTCATTTCAAATCTATCATTCATCAGCTTCTCAAAGTCCTTGCAGAGCTTTGGATTAGTTGATTCAAAAATGATGTCATCTATATATACTCGAACTAGCATTAATTCATTCCATGTTCCTTTGATGAAGAAATTTCAATCTATAGTACCTTTTTTATAATAATATTGATAGAGATACTGAGATAGAGTCTCATACCACTTCGTTGGTGTTCGGTGCAGCCCATAAAGAGATTAATCAAGCCTTCAGACATAATCAGGATTATCAGGATCTACAAAGCCAGGTGGTTGTTTGACATACACCTCTTCATCAATCACCCCATTAAGAAAAGCATGCTTGAAATCGAGTTGATAGACCTTGAAATTTTTGGATGCAACAAAAGCAAAGATTATCCTAACAGCTTCCAGTCTTGCAACAGGCGCAAAGACATCTGTGTAGTCAATTCCTTCTTCTTATGTGTATTCTTGAATAACTAATCTACCTTTTTTTATGACAAGTCCTCTATCATCCTTCTTATTCTTAAATACCCATTTGGTCCTTAAAGTATTCTTCCCTTGAGGAAGAGCACATAGGTTCCAAACCTTTTTCCTTTTGAATTGAAGCAGCTCCTCCTACATAGCTTTAACTCATCTTACATCCTTTAAAGCCTCATCAATTTTCTTAAGAGCTATCTAGGATAAGAAACAAAAGTGAAGACAAACATTTGTATCATGGGTTTGTCCTCTAGTTTTTACCCTTGAGTCAACATTCTCCAATGATGTTTGTGGTTGGATATGACTTGTGGATTCTTAGCTGAGGGATCATAGTAAGCTACTTAGAGAGATCTAAATTAGAGAAATTAAGATCTATATTTGAAGCTTCTTTCACTACATCAACACACTGATCAAGAGAAACTTGATCCAATAAGTATGTGACTTCATTGATGTTTTCTTTAATGGAGTGGTTATCAGCATCCAGGAATTCTTGATCACTATCACCACCATCATTTTCTGCTACATTTAGAGCTCCTGCATCTGAGTTTTATGCCTCTAAGCTTGAATTTGAAGGTAATTCTAAGGTATTAGCTGAATTTATCATTGTTATGCTGATAGGTACTCCATTTGCAAGATTAGTAACAACTAGAGCTGAAGTTGTGTAGCTTGAAGGTCTTTTTATCTCAAATCTTGGATCAGGATCACTTGTAGGTAGTATATCTAAAGATCCTGAAACATGCTCATAAGATTTGCAAAAACAATTACTAACTTAATCAAGATCAAATAGCCAATCAGGGCCAGAACCACTCATACTAGGAGTGTGCTCATTGAAAGTCACATTGGCTGACTTCTCAACTACTCTAGTTCTCATATTGTATACTCTATAAGCCTTGGCTTGGGAAGAGTATCCAATGAAGTGTCCATCATCTGATTTATCAGCAAACTTGGCAATTTGATATTCGGTATTCAAGATGGTGCAAGGACATCCAAATAACCTAATAACCTAAGGGAGTCTTACCATGTGTCTTAACTACTAAAACTCTGTTTTGCACATAGCAAGCAGTGTTAACTGCCTTTGCCCAGAAGGTAATGTGCAGCTTAGAGTCAGTCAACATAGTTCTTGCATCTTCAATAAGTGTCATGTTTCTCCTCTCAACAACACCATTTTGTTGAGGAGTCCCGAGAGCACTATATTGTCTTGTAATACCGTTTTCATTACAAAATGTATCAAGGATTTGGTTCTTGAATTCAGTTTCTTGATCACATCATATGGTTTTGACTTTGTGTTCATATTGATTCACAATCTTTAAGATGAAATTCTTTAGAATCTCAGGGGTCTCATACTTAATTCCAAGAAAGAAGACCCAAGTGAATATTGTAAAGTCATCTGTGATCACCAAACAATAAGAGGGCCAAAGAGATCCATATGTAATAAGTGTAAGGGAGTAGTGATAGAGTTTATTTCCTTTGGCTTGTGAGATACCTTGTGTTGTTTCCCTTTTAGGCATGCAACACAATGGTCATCACTTGTAAACTCTTTCTTTGGCATTCTAGTTACCAAATCATTCTTAAATAGTTTATTCATGTTCTTAAAGTTTACATTCCACAATCTTTTATGCTAGAGTAAAGACTCATCACTATTTGCTTTAGATAGAAATAATGAAACTTCTTCTAAAGGGGATGTTTATTGTAAATCAATCTTGTACATGTTCTCTTTCCTAGAGGCTCTGAACAAGATAAACTCATGTGGAATGACCACACTAGGCTTGAGAACAATGCACTCATACTCAATAAAGAGCATGTTATGACTCTCATCACAAAATTAAGATACACTCAAAAGATTGTATTCAAGCTCCTTGAAAAAGTTTACCTTCTCAATCCTAAGCTTACCATTTGTGACCTTGCCCATTCTTGTAATGTAACTACCTTCATCTCCTCCAAAAGGACTTGGTCCTCCATCAATCTTTTTAAACTTATGGAGTAGTGATGCGATACGGAAAGTATATATGTTGATAAGGATTTTTTGCAAAGATTTTGTTTTAATTGGTAATTACAAATAATAAACCACACACACAAAAGGCAAGTGTACCTGTCACGTGGTAATATAGTGCTGATAAGAACCGAGTATCAATCCGTGGACGCACCTAGCCTACTCAACAATATTTAAGATTTGACTATAAGATTTGGTTTTTGTTTAAGAAAGTGATAAATTGTTTTGATGAGATTTTTAGCTTTTAAAATCAATATTAAAAATAAAGTAAACTACGATGAAGTGTTTTGGATTTAAAACTAGGGAATAAAGGTTATCAACCTAATTTAGATTACACTTATGTAACTGTGATGACTTGGTGGTATGATTTAAAGATATTGATTAAAGTAGTTATGTTAATGTTTATGAAGATGAGCTGGCGCGAGTTCTCGTCTATCCTGATGCCGTAGTGACTAGGATCATGTCAGGCTGATATTACTACTTAGATCAAAGCCCTAGTAATGTAGGTAAATCTTTTATGACCTTTTTGACATATGATTTTTGAAAACATAACTTAATGTTAAAAGAGAGTTGATCAAGTTCCTTCCTAACATACCATTAGTTTTAGAAAACTGTAACAATTACTGTAGATTTTCTTAGAGTAATAAAAGGGAACCCGCAAATGATCAAAAAGTTAAGGTGATATGATTTCTAATAACCATCTTTAGTTCATTAGCCATGAATTTATTATGATGACCGGTTTCGTGAATAAAAGCTAATCATACGTTTTTCAACCATGTATGACCATCGCAATTACAAACCATAAATTTATAACTTCCCGTTCAAATGTAGATGCTACTCATCAAAAGTTTTCCCAAAACCACCATAACATTAACATAACATATATCACACTATTAGTTCATCACAAATTATATAAGTTTCATCCAATTAGGTAGATAAAAAGATTTAGCTCAGAATGAGCTTGAACATAACAATAGATAACAACGAAGATAGATATGGAATTATCAGTGAAATGGAACAATGAAACTAGTGATCCACAATGGATGGTGTTTTGCCAGTCCTGGGCTTCTTCTAAGTGTTGTATGCACCTCCCGAGCCTCCAAATAGTCATGAAGACTTGATTCCCGAGAGAATTCTGCACAGTAACTCTCCCACTAAATGCTTGCCAAAAATGGTGAACTTAGGCTTCTATTTATAGGCTTTCTGGAGTGTTTAAACACGGCCCGTGCCTAAAATGCATGGCCCCGTGCTAGTACAATGCTTACGGAAGTTGGTCGGCTCATACGTGTAGGTTGTGTCAGGCACAACCCCGTGCTTAATGGGGCATGGCCTCGTGTTGAAGGAGGGGCACGACCCCGTACTTGATGGGCACGACCCCGTTCTTGCTTTTAGGGGACAGTAGTTTTTGTCCTATCAGATGTCCAAACACGGGGGTGTTTTAATTTAGCACGGGGGTGTGTTTCTGGCAAGGCATGGGGGCATGCTTAAGGAGGCACGACCCCATGCTTGGACTCTAAAGCTCAGATTACTTCAATTTCTTGTCAAGTATGCTTCTTGTTTTCATCTTGCTATTTTAAACACCTGAAAAACACAATTTAACATTTTTAAGTACATATTCATCATTTTATGGGAGATATTAAGGAGTAATTGATGTGCTTTTGATAGGATTTTTATGTATAATTTTGAGCACATCAAACATCCCCACACTTGAACTTTGCTTGTCCTCAATAAAAAATCACTTAAAATAACAATTCCACTAAAACCCAAATAAATCAAATAATAAACATGTATTTCGGGAAATACGCAAGCAAATTTTATTTTATCCAAATAAAAGCATTTTAAGCATGAGTAAAATGATATCCTAGCAAGCAATAGATTAGTTAGTAAAGATTATTATCATGTAAAAACCACACTTCTCATAAGTGGCACTCACACTCGGCTAAATATATGGAGTCATAGTTAAGATGAAGTATGACTAATGCACTCGATTGCCTAGTATGAAGACATGTGAAATCATATGCTTGTTAAGGGATCAAATATCCACCTACTTAGATATTTACTTGCATAAATCATTAGGTCTTTGATGGGTTGTAACTTGGCTCGGTCTCGGGTATGGAATATTTGGAAAAAGTGGCTAATTGCTAAAGACGATGGTCTTGGCTTATTTTTCTAACATAAACTGCATGGAAAGCAATAAAGGGTTCCCTATACACTACTTCAAGTTAGAAGGGATATGCTAACTTGAGGACTCATTTAAGGCCAGATTGTCAAGACCGTATTTTGCTTTCAAAAATCTTACTTCGTCTTTCACCCGATGATACACAAAACTTTCTTTTTTTAAGGATCGTTAGGCTTGAAACCTAATAGCATCCAATCGGATCAGTTCTGTGCATTCATATTGGGACTTGACTTGGTTCTTTTTGCATTTTCCATTATGGGATCAATTTCCACAATTCGGGCATCTTTCGTATCTTTTCGCCCATCTCTTTATAGCACTTTTTGAAATCCCACAAAATGGCAGAACATATTCCTTTTTGTCGCCATTTCTTTCTTCCGTCGAATGTGAGATTGAAAATTTGTTCGCGGATTTCTAGGGGAAGTCGAAGTTATGCGTGGTGAAGGCAACAAAGCAAATTAAAATCAAAAGAATTCATTCCAGTTCTTTTAGGTCTGTCGGTAAAAGACCAATTTTTTTCATTTTTTATTTATTTAAGCCAAAGACGTGTCTTTAACAAAAAACAGGTTTTGTTGAACGCTTTTTGGTTAAGTGACTTGGTAGATTGGGTGTTTGAGATTAAAAATGTTTAAGCTCAACGGGGCTAACTAAGGTTGATGTTCGGGTAAGAAAATTAAAAGGAAATGGTTAGGGCTTGAATAGTTAAGATTTCCTAATTCCTAACTCATTATTATGCAACAAATATTAATTAAGGTCTTGAAATGTATACCCAAAGCAAGTTCTAATTACACGTATCATATGACACCCTCAATTAAATCCAGAATGAAAGTCTAGATACATGTGTACCTAGTTTAGGAGCTCAAATGTAAAATGTCTTTCATATATGTAATAGAATGGGTAGTGAATGAAATATATTTTGTGGTTATGCTTATAATATTGAATATTTCATTGCTTAATGTTTGATAACGCATATTGAACTAACTATATAGGTTTGTGGTTGTTTGAATAGATCTTAGTAAAGTAATGATTGAGAAACTTAGTCGTATGAAGTCTTCATGCGAATGGCACATGCTAATGGACCATACGCATGAATAACTTCATGCTAATGAGCCAGTCGCACGACTAAAGCAGGAGACTGGATCAGTTGCACAATTGTGACATGAGATTGATTCAGTTACACGACTGAACACTCAGTCGTGCGGATGGATCAACCACATGACTCAGTCGCACGAATGAGAAACCCTAACCTATAAATACCACTTAATTCGTGGAAAACGCAACACTTCGAATACCTAAGTACTAAATTGTACCCTAGTCGTTCAGAGTCATCATAGAACCTGTTCCAAGTTCATTGATCGCACTAAATCAAGTTGCAATCGTTCTTAACGTTTAGATGTAATCTAAGATCGATTCTACTTGCGTTCTCACTGATTGGATCGCCAATCAAATAGAATTCCACACTATTTGAGTTGGTATACACGTAAATCAGTTAGTACTCCGTCCCATAAACGCTCCTAACAAGTGGTATCAGAGCCAGGTTCTAGATTTACGTGTGATTCAATCGACTTTGACATAAAATCGTGTTTTCACTCAAAAATGCAATCTTTTTGTGTCAAACCGTGTTTTAGACGTCTCCAAGTCAAAAAGTTAACGTTTTTCTGGCATATGACAATTAGGGTTCTTGGGAAATTCATGTTTTTGCGTAAAAATACCTTAAACCTTCGAATTCTCAAAAGTCAGCAGCTTCAGTCGCACGATTGACTCAATCGCATGACTGAGTCCATTCGCATCCCTCATACGCACGATTGAACTCAGTCGTTCATCCATTCGTACGACTGAACTGCCTATTCGCAT
>BJCM01217619.1:0-19644 GCA_018326385.1 Flaveria bidentis | reverse complement strand
AGTTAATTTTAAAGATATATAATTAACCTTTTAATTATATAACACATACACTCTTTTATTATTTGATGTTATTCAACTAATTTAAACAACATTACAAATAATATCCATGAACAAATTATCCTTATAAGTTGTTCTTTCTCACACACAATCTATTTAGAAAACCCATTTTCTAAAATGGTGTATTTATTTAATTGCATGATCATATCATCAATTAAATATTAATTGGTGTTTGCTAAGCTTGTTATTGGGTATGACCAAACTTGGATCATAACGTACTAACCACATCAATGTTCTATGTGTCTTGGGCATAAAATATCCAACACGTTTGACCACCAAGACTCGATTGAGAGTGTAGCATTCATTAGCCACTTCCTCGTTTCTAAATTGAATAGGTAGTTTGGAGTCTGCTAACATCGTTCTTGCTGTCTCTATTAAGCTCTGATTCTTTCCTTCAGCAACCCTATTAATCTGTGGAGTGTAGGCAGACGTGAATTGATGTACAACTCCTTTCTCTTCAAAAGATGCCTCCATCCACTGATTCTTGAACTCTGTTCCGTTGTCTGATCAAATATGTATTACTTTCAGCTTGTAGAGTGATTCCAATGTAGTTACTAGATGTTTGAATGATTCAAATGTCTCTGATTTAGACTTTAGAAACATCACCCAAGAGAATCTTGAGTAATCATCAGTTACTACATAATAGTATAGATCTCTAGCAATACTTTTCGTACTGACTGGACCAAATAGATCCATGTGTAGAAGCTCGAGAGGTAGGTCAATTGAATTAACTTTCTTTGCCTTGTGAGACTTCTTGGTCTGTTTCCCTTTTTTACATGCTACGCAAAAATCTGGAAGCTAGAAGTTCTTGATAGTTACTCCATTTACTAAATCATTCTGTATCAGATGATTCATCTACCTAGGATTAATGTGTCCCATTCTCCTATGCTAGGAGACTGAGTCCCTCTCTGTTGCTCTTGACAAGAAGCATTGGACGGTGTTCTCTGTTGTGGAGGCCTTTGATAGATCCAAGACATAAAGATCGTTATATATTGAAGCTGACATTAAGACTTTTTCCTCCGGAATAACATAATCCTTCTTCAAAATGCAGCACTTCTTGTTGTCAAAAACAACTTTGAATCCTTTATCACACATATGGGAGACGGAAAGTAAGTTGTTCTGTAGTTTTTGAACGTAGTTGACCTTGTCAAACTTAACTTTCTCATTTCCCACTTCGCCTTGTGTTGTGATGTAACCCCCTTTATTCCCAGCAAATAATACATATCCCCCTTTAATTTGTTGGACATTGGAAAGGAGAGACAAGTTTCCGGTCATGTGCCTAGACGCCCCACTATCAACAATCCAGATATTTGTGATAGCGTTGTAGCGGACACCCTACACATTCAAAGGAATTGATTAGTTCAGGTTTGGGACCCAAGCCTTAACTGGCTTGGGTGACCCAGAGAAATCACACATCATGAACTCAACCCACTATCCATTAAAGGATGAGGGTACATTATTATTCTTCTTGTTCTCATTATCAAACACATTACATGATTTTTCTTGCCATAAACCAGCTTTGTGTAAGGACTATTTGTGATAAACAGATGACTGGCTTATAAGGTCGAGTAACAGATCTCCTTTTAGTAAAACTTTGTTTTGTGTCATAAAGTTCAATTCTCTTTTTGGGAGTCTGATAATAAGGACAATTAGAAGAGATATGTTCTCTTTTCCCACAACTGTAGCATGATCTCCCTTCTGTAGGTCGAGGAAAATGTTTATTTGGGATTAAGTTGGGTACGGGTGTGAGATGTGCCTGGTTTGGTTTTGTTAATTCTCTTTTAGATGTTTCAGCCTCGTTAACAAAATTAATTGTTTTAACGTTTTGAACATCTTTACCTTTCATTTTGTTTGGACTTTGACGTGTAACACGTGTTTGGTTAATTGGTTTAGTCATTCTGGTTTCAGAAGTAGACATGTGTGAACCTGACCTTACATTAACCTCTTCGAATTGTTCATCCAAAATTTCTATAGGCATCTTTTCTCTTTATTTTAAAGTAGACTCTTTCTGTTTAGTGATAGAGTTCACCGATTTACCCGTGGAATCAGGATCACTAACCAAAGGAGTGAACACAACATGATCCTTAACTGGGTTGTTATTGACAGATCCATATTTTGTATTTAATAGGATCTCATGTGGTGGCGGTACTACTTTGTAACCCAAACCTTCCCCATTGTTTCGTTCTTTCACTAAGGTTTGAATTATGTGAGAAGAACTAGCCCAACTATGCATTTTTTTTTCAAAGAATCAACTTCGACTTCCAAAACTGCTTCTTTCTTTTTGGTTTCTTCTAAAGAATTTAAATAAAACTTTATATCATTTGATTGATTTAGAGCAACAACCTTGGTTTCCCTTAGTTTTTTCTCCAAAAGTTCTATCTTTTTTTAAAACTACACTCATTTTGTTTTAATATACGGTTTGCCTCGTTGTAGAGTTGTAAATCATTTACTAAGTTATCATTGTGTTCTAATAACCTAGAAAATTTCAGATCTATGCTATCCCTAAATTTGTCACATTTAGAACAAGCATGTTTTTCAAATAATTGGTTGGCAGAACATACATGTGATTAATCAGTTGTATCAGCCATCAAAGTAGAATTAGACCCTTTGGTGGCTGGAAATTCAGAACTTGTTGCTTTGAGTTCTTCTTCAACCAAGTGTGTAGAGAATAATGAAGAGGCTGATGCAACTCAAACACCCAAAGTCTCTCCTGCATGCTTCGCAAGTGAATTGAATAAGAATGCTTCGGAAATTTCACAAATGCAACAGAAATATTCTAACTGTGAAATCTTCCGAAGCCAAGAGGAATATCTTCCGAAGCCAAAGATGAAGTCTTCCGAAGCATCAGAGACAAAGTCTTCAGAAGCTCAACTCTTGAAGACAGATTTCTTCCGAACACTTTTAACAACATTCTTTATCTGATGTACTTTTCCATAAAGTTGGACCCCTTTCCGCTGCAGCTCTGTAAAGTCACCAACTTACATGAGTTGGTGAAAACGTCCATGCTTTCGGTAGCTGTACATTGAGGTCTTGAGTCTGTAACTTTCTACTTCATGTACTTTATCCTTTTTGTTATAGATAAGGATATGAGCTATGGCATGTCATAGTCACTAGTCAAAAGGCAATCTGTCTTTTGACTCTACAATTGATTTTGTTTTGTGTCTAGTCAATTGTATCTAGATGGCTTTCATAATATGGCCGGCTGTAGGATGTAGTATAAGTATCTCAGGTTCTTGTAACTTTCTATCATGCTTTGTAACACTTGTAATAGAACTTGAGAAAGCAATATACTACAATCTTGAAATCCATATACTTATGTATCTTGTTCTGTCTCTTACTTACTTGTGTTTTTAGTATCTTTTATTCTGGTTAATCTAGTTTACTATTTGATTAAGTTTTAGTTTATTCTCCTCTTTGTGTTGTTGTGTTGTAAGTGACACCCTTCACCAGTCCTGTATTTGGTATCATAGCATTCCAGGCTCTTGATATAAGATCTCACCATAATGTCCTCACTTCCTAGGCAATGGACACATTACTGTGTGGTTATCAAGAGGACTGAGAACCTGAACACTCTCACCCTGATAGAGTTATATGGGATTCTCAGTGGCTACCAGATGGAGATGAGCATGCAAGCTTCATCTAGCAACTCCAACAATCAAATGGGTTCAGCCCTTCATGTGTTTGAAAGGGATAGCATAGAACCCCAACATCATCTCATATGCTACACTAACAACTCTCCAAAGGGTCCTTTCATCACCTTCCCTGAGACACCAAGGCAGAACTACACTCAAGGAAGCCCATTCCAAGAGACAAGTTCTTCTCAAGCCTTTGTGTCTTCTGATGAAAGTTGTGGCATCATTCTTTTCACCCTTGAAGACCTGGATTGTATCCATCTAGATGATCTGTAGTACATGGAAATAGTCCAGCAGATAGCTCTTCTCACTCACAAAGCCAAGAAGTTCTAGAAGCGGACTGGAAGGAAGTTTCCAAGCAATGCAACCAGTGGAATGTTTGGGCTGGATAAAAGCAAAGTCAAGTGTTACAACTGTAACTTGATGGGCCACTTTGCCAAGGAGTGTAATGCACCAAGAAGAAATGGTAGCTAAGCACAATCCAGACCAAATTACACTGATAAAGCTTCCCAGAATGAGAAGCCAAAGCAGCAGGATGCTGTTGCTATTGAAGAAGGAGGCTTTGATTGGAGCTTTAGGTGGAAAATGCGTCTCCAAACCAAACACTGATGGCAGATCATGATGATGCCAATGTATTGGAACATCTCTGTTCCCCTAAATGCATTGCTAAAGTTAACAGATATAGGTCCTACAACCTAGAAATGAGATCTGATCTTGAGTCCTTAAAACTTTTAAAAGCTTATCATAGAAAGTATGAAAATGATTATAAACAAATGTTTGAGGACTTAGAGAAAACTATTTCAGTTCTAAAACATAAGCATACAAATTTTAGGACTTAGATCAAAGTCCTCATAACTAAGCTGACTGGGTGACAGACTAAGCTTGTGATCAGCAAAGCCAGGGTAGAAAAGTGTTTTCTTGAAGAAGAGACCTTCAAGAACATGATATCCTCATCCCTGCACAACAAAGTGTGCTATCAAAACAAGCAGGGACTAGGATCAAATGAGATAGCTCTTCCACACACAATCTTGTCAGTAAAATCACCTAGATGTGGAAATTGTGAAGATGAGCTTCATCTCATAGATCCTTTGAGTGAAGGGGATAAAGAAGTGATAGTGAAGAATCTCTCTGAGAAGAGTGAAGAAGAGGATTCTAAGAAGGGCCATTATCCTTCTGAGGAGAAGAAGAAGACTGTGATGACCAAGTCAGTGAGAAAGAACTTGATCAGAAAGAGCAAAAGAAAAGCAAGGAAGGCTCAAGAGATCAAGGCTACTTTTGACTCTAAGCAGAATCAAGTTTTTATCTCTGCAGGGTTTGAAGTAGTAAAGACTAAAGACATCAACCTAAACTCTTCTGCTAAGAGTTCTAGTTCATCTTCAAATCATCTCAGTACCATGAAGAAGGCTGATCTGTTGTGTACCACTACTACACAACCTGGACCATCCAACTCCAAGAATAGTCCTAAGCCCAAAAGGACTGTCTCAGTATCTGCAAAGATGAGGGTGGAGAAGGGATGTGACCAAAGTCAATCTTGTTCCCAGAAGAAGGCTCTTAGGAAGAAGAAAATTGAGTGTGTCATGCATGAAAGTACTACTCATCTTGCTAAGGATTGTCCATACAATCCTAAAGGTACTCTTCATATGCCCAAGTCAAGGACTTCCAAGAGTTCCAAGAAAATTCAAGATTCGGAAGGAAAATTTGTTTCCTTCGAAAACTCCAAAACAAAGAAGAAGGCAAGTGGAAAATTGCCTTCAGAAGAAAAGTTGGTCTTGGAAGGAAGGAATACTTCCGAAGCACTAAAGTCTGCTGCAGTGTCTGTAAAATCTTCCGAAGGTCCAGTCATCAAAACTTTCAAAGTATCAAAAGCTTCCAACGTATTAAAGGTCAAGTCCAAGCTTCCAAAGGTGGTGTGGAAGTCTAAGAAAGACGAAGTGTCTGAACATACTCCATGAACAACAGTTCAAGATCCTCCTAGCACAACCATTGGATCTAAAACTGTTGCATTACCTTCTGTTCTCTTAGTGAGCCGAAGACAAATAAGGCTTGGATTTCCAAATGTTACTAATCATTTTCTTTTTGCAGGAACAACTCAAGACAAACAAGAATGTCTAGATCATTGACAATGGTTGTTCCAGTCCCATGATAGGCAATAGGTCACTACTCCAGAACTTTGAAAGGATTGATGGAAAACCAGTTGCTTTTGGAAGAGATGAAGGTGGTTACATTTCTGGAAGGGGCAAGGTCACAAATGGTAAGCTCAACATTAAATAGGTAAACTTTGTCAAGGAGCTTGGGTACAATCTTCTCAGTGTATCCCGATTTTGTAATAAAAGTCATAACATGCTCTATACTGAGTATGAGTGTGTTGTTCTCAAGCCCGGGGTGATCACTCCTCATGAGCATATTCTGCTCAGACCCCCCAGGAAAGGGAACATGTACGAGATGGACTTGCAAGAAACATCTCCCTCTGGAGAAGTCTAATGCTTTCTATCTAAAGCCAATAGTGATGAGTCTTTCCTATGGCATAAAAGAATGTGCCATGTAAACTTTAAGAACATGAATAAACTAATGAAGAAGCATTTGGTAACTGGAATGCCAAAGAAAGAGTTTACAAGTAATAATCATTGTGTTGGATCTTTGAAAGGAAGCAACATAAGGTATCTCAAAATCCTAAGGAAAGAAACTCCATCAGTACACCCCTACACTTATTACATATGGATCTCTTTGGCCCCACCAGTGTAATGAGTCTAGGAAGGACTTCTTATTGTTTAGTGATCACAGATGACTTTACAAGATTCATTTGGGTCTTCTTCATTAGAACTAAGGATGAGACTCCTGAGATTCTGAAGAATTTCATCCTAAAGATTGAGAATCAATCTAATCACAAGGTCAAAATCATAAGAAGTGATCAAGCAACTGAATTCAAGAACCAAATCCTTGATACATTTTGTGATGAAAAAGGTATTACAAGTTAATATAATGCTCCCAGGATTCCTCAGCAAAATGGTGTTTCTAAGAGGAGAAACTAAAACTTAATGAAGCTGCAAGAACCATGTTGTCTGACTCTAAACTGCCCATCACCTTCTGTGCAGAGGCAGTCAACACTTCTTGCTATGTGCGTAACAAAGTTTTAGTGGTTAACCACTCCATAGATGACAACATCAATGATGTCACCCACTCATTGGATCAAGTTTCTCTTGATAAGTGTGCTCATGTAGTGGGAGAAACATCTATGCCAGATCTAAATTTCTCTAATTTAGATCTCTCTCAACAACTTGTTGTGATCCCTCAGCTAAGGATCCACAAGTCTCACCCCACCATAAATATCATTGGAGATGTTGTCACAGGGGTAAGAACAAGAGGAAAAACCAATGAAGCAAATGTTTATCTTTACTCTTGTTTCTTATACCAGATAGAGCCAAAGAAAATTGATGAAGCTCTAAAGGATGGAAGTTGGGTTGAAGCTGTGCAACAGGAGTTGCTTCAATTCAAAAGGCAGAAAGTTTGGAACCTATGTCCTCTTCCTAATGGAAAGACTACCATTGAAACCAAATAGGTGTTTAGGAACAAGGATGATAGAGGTATTATCATCAAGAACAAAGCTAGACTATTTGTTCAAGGGTACACACAAGAAGAAGGGATTGACTACACTGATGTCTTTGCTCCTGTAGCAAGACTGGAAGCTGTTAGGATATTCCTGGCATTTGCTGCATCCAAGAACTTCAAGGTCTATCAACTTGATGTGAAGTGTGCTTTTCATTATGGAGTGATTGATGAAGAGGTGTATGTCAAAAACCCACCTAGTTTTGCAGATCCTGATCATCCTAATTATGTCTGCAAGCTTGACGAAGCTCTTTACGGGCTGCATCAGGCACCCAGGAAGTGGTATGAGACTCTATCTCAGTATCTCTGCAAACATGGATACAAGAGGGGTACTATAGATGGAACTCTCTTCATTAAAGGATAGGGAAATGACTTGATGCTAGTTCAAGTATATGTAGATGACAACATCTTTGGTTCAACTAATCCAAGACTCTGCAAAGACTTTGAGAAGCTGATAAAGGACAAATTTGAAATGTGTGCCATGGGGGAACTCAATTTCTTTCTGGAAATTCAAGTGAAGCAAGTTGAAGATGGAATCTTCATTAGTCACTCAAAGTATGTTCAAGACATACTCAAAAGACTCAACATGACTGATTGTAAGATTGCTAAGACACCCATTGCAAGAAATCACTCCCTTGGACCTGATCTTGAGGGGGAGTGTGTGGATGAACACCTTTACAGGGCTATGATTGGGTCTCTTGTGTATCTTATAGCTAGCAAGCCTGATATCATGTTTGTTACATGTATTTGTACAACATATCAAGCCAACCCTAAGATGTCTCACCTTATTAGTGGTCAGGAGGATTCTAAGATACCTCAAAGGTGCTTCAACACTAGGTTTGTCATATCCTAAGAATTCTTATTTCAATTTGTATATATATACAGATAGTGATTATAGTGGTTGCAACATGACTGCAAAGTCTACGTCTTGGGGATGTTAGTTTCTTGGTGGAAGGGTTGTCTCATGGCAATGCAAGAAACAATCATGTGTCTCTGCATCAACTGCTGAAGCTGAATACATTGTTGTTGCAAGCTGCTATGCTTAAGTGCTTTGGATTCAGAATCAGATGCTCGACTATGGGTTAAACTTCAAGTTGTCTCCCATTCCCATAGACAAAAACAGTGCTATTTCACTTACAGAGAATCCTGTGTAGCACTCAAGGACTAAACATATCAACATCATGTATCATTTAATAAGAGATAATTATGAAAAGGGATTAATTAAACTATTCAAAGTTGACACAAATGAACAATATGCTAATCTATTTACCAAAGCTTTTGATGAACAAAGATTTAAATATCTAATATCTGCTATTGGGATGATAAACATTGAGAAGGTTTTTCTTAAAACTAATTCTTATTATTTCTTAAAATTGGTGTGTCCTAAGTTGGCTAGTTCATCACTTTCATAAGCTCTTGTTTTTGTTTGGATGAAAATCTTTTTGAAGACTTTCCTTAGATTTTTTTGAAAACTTTTTGATCCTTCGGAAGATATGTTTTTATCTTTGGAAGAAAATCATGCCTTCAAAACAAATAACTGTCTATGAAATTTACCTTAGGAAGAAATTTCTAAAATATCTTTCGAAGCTAAAATGTCTCACATACTTGTATGTTTTCAAGGACCATTTTCTTCTGAAACAAAATTAACTCTTGGAAGCTTTACTCTTCTGGAACAAAGCATTCAAGTTTTAATTTTTCTTCCGAAGCAAATTTTTCACAACTCTAGGGAAATCTTTTTATCTTCGGAAGCTTTTTCATTATAACTTCCGAAGATAATTTACCTTCGGAAGCTTTTTGACTTCCAAGAAAATTACTTTTTGAGCAAAAGTAAACTATTTTTTCAGATATGGGACCGACATCCAGATTTCAAAGTTTATCCTCTTTAATTAAACTTTATCTGAAATTCTTTTTCACATATAAACCCAACAATTTCCCCCTTTTCTAACATCTTCTTCTTCCTCCTGACCTAAAACCCCAAATTTCTCTCTAAAATTTCTTTCTTCTTTCTTTCTTCATCCTTAAGCTACCTCCAAATGGCCAACCCTCTTCATAGAAATGATCCAAACTTTACCATGCACTAAAACAAACAACATAATCAGGTTGCTCTGTTAAACTCTGAGAAAGATACATACTTCTTAGAGGTTTGTTGATTCTTAGCTCTTTCAAACTATCTCACCTCCCTGACCATTGATCCTTCTCTCTATGAGGATCAACTGCTAGAATTCTGGAAGACCTGCCAAGAAGTCATAATGGATGGGGAGAAGGCACTGTCTACCATAATGCAAGGGAGAACAGTCTTCATCACTCCAGCCATCATCAACATGCATCTTCAGCTAGATGATGAAGAAGGTGAGGTGTTCTTTCCCAAGGAGGTTGTCAAGTAGTCCTTTGAGTAGATGGGATATGAGGGAGATTACTCTATCAATACCTTCAGGAAAGGGAAGGTCTCATCCCAATGGAAATTCCTTCTCCATGTGGTTATCCACAGCTTTCCAAACAAGCATGGTGGATGGGACCAGATTCCTAAGGATCTCTCCTTCATAGTCCATGGGATGGTTCAGGGAGTCAAGTTTAGGTACTCTCAGTTTGTCTATACTAACTTACTTACAAACTTGGACTCCTTAGAGTATTAGATGTTCCCTAGATATGTTCAATACGTTCTTAACTATTAACTGGGCTCATAGTTAAGGGGAACAGATAATATTCTTAAATTGGGACAAATGAAGCCCGACATCTTCAAAATAATGAGAAAGCCCACTATTGGCTTCTCTGGGGTAGAAATAGCCCTGGTCCCAAAAATGTTAGAGCTCATTGCTCAAGGTGACAACCAAGCAGCACTAACTAGTGTTGAACCCACACCTTCTACTTCCCTACCACCTAAATAGCCACAAATCACCCTCAGATTATTCAGTCTGTGGAAGCCCCCATATTCTTACCCACACAGGAAGAAGTGGACACTAGAGCTCCCACTTCTCCAGAGGAGCAAACCACTCCCATTGTTTTTATGATCAGTGCTGCGGTTCCTCATGCTCAGCATGATAAGCTCATAACCCAAACTACCTTAAGCTATCACTCTGAGTCTCAACACTCATGTGATCAAACTTCAGGGGATAGCTACCATCCCTAGCCTTTAGATCTTAACCAACCAATCCCCAAACTTGACTTCTATACTGATGAAGATCTAGGTTTCATTGAGTATCATGATTCTCATTTCTTTTCCCCTACTCAAAGAGAGATGAATGCTCCTGATTCTCCCACTTCTATCCCACATCAGTCACCTACAACTGAGGTGGACACTTCTGAATATGTTCAGGATGTCCATATGGAAGAGGCTCTCACTTTTGAAAGTGATTACATCATTAAGACCTCAACCATGGCAACTCAGCACACTAACTTCTCAACTGAGGCTGTCAGTGAGCAGAGGAAAACCAGCAGCTAAGAACCTGAAGCTGGTGATAAGATGGAGGACTCTACTCCAATCATCTCATCCCCCAATGATTCTTCTGATGAAGATGATGGGAATCTAAGATTAAAGGTGCCACAACTGTCTACAACATGTACCTATTTAGTCTCTAAGGTTAGTCACCAGGAATCTCAAGTGACTACCTTGCAACATAGGGTCAATGATCAGCAACTTGAGATTTCATATCTTAAGGACAAACTAGCTAGGAGACCTTTAAGAGGAGCTCAACCAGGAACACAATAACCTGTGGAGGTGATTGACCTAACTTCTAGCTCTCCTATGCAAGTGGGTGATGCTACCAAAAAGAGGGAGAAAGTCATCATTATCATAGAACCTGGGAGTTCTTCAGAGAGTATGGACATTGAGGTCTCACCATCCTCACTTGCTACCTACTCAGCAACTTCATCAAGTTCATATTGATATGGACTCTATAGACTCCTTAATACAGAGTCTGTTTGAGGAAGGGTTACCAAGGTCTATGTCATCTCCACTATCTTCCAATCACATCATTGGGTGGAGGTATGACAGCAACAGAAAAACCCTCAACCTTCTTAGAGTGCATGGGCAACAAGAGATCTTCAACTTTCACACCCTAAACTTCTTTGAAAGTCTGCATTTAGTCAAAATGCCACTTGTCAATCCAATCCAATCAAAACAAGCTGACAGAATGGCTCAAAGAATCCAAGACAGGATCATTGTAGAGTTCAGCTTCAGAATAAGAGTAAGGCAATCAGGCTATGACATTAGTTAATTGGATGTTAAGGTAGACCCTAAGATTAGTTTCATATGGGAAACCTTGACCGAAGGCCCAGTGGTAGAACCTGAGAGTCCTGTCACATCAACATCAATTGTTGCAGTGATCCATACCCTTATTGAGACACCTGCTGGTAAAGGTGCTTCTCAACCTCTTTTAGGCCAGAGCTTAGAAGCTACATCTAGCAATGAAGGCAAAAGCTCTCTCCACCCTAAGTCATAAAGTTCTGTGAGTGAAAAAGGGAAAAGAAAGATGACATCTGAGGAGATTGAGAAGGAGGAGAGAGAAAGGAAAAGGAAGCTGATGGAAGAAAGTTCCTCTTCTAGGTTTGCAAGACTCATGTAGACTGCAATCAGGGTTGCCCCCAGACCAAACACTCGGGATGATAAGTTGAAGGCAGTCAGGATAAACTATTTGTAGACCAAGAACTATGATATTGACAATGTCATTTCTCTCCCCTTAGATGAACTGAATGAACTGGTTGACATGGAGAGGTCAAAGTAGAAGAAAGAGGCAGAAGATGTAGAACTACTAGTTCAAATGAAAGAAGACAAAAGAAAGAAATGATAATATAAGCATATTCCTACTCTCTCCCCAGCTCAAGAAAGTCCTGCACATGAGGATGTGGTTCAACAAGAACCTCAGGTAGATAAAAAAGAAGACAAGATCAAGATGATCAACTACCTGAGTGCCACAGGCCTCTATCAAGCAGAAGCACTTCTTCCCTTATCCTATGACTATGTTGAGTTTGAGTATCTCAAACAACTTGAACTTGAGATAGTCAATGATAGAAACACAACCAAAAGAAAACTAAGGGAAGAAGTTGCTAAGTCAAGAGCCATCATCCAAAAGAACATGAAGAAGTCTGCTGACAGGCAGAGGATGATGAGCTTCTTGAAGCTATATGGATTATTCAGAAGGAGACTTTGCCTCATGTCTCTATCCACTATGGATAAGCATATCAAGGTGATCAAGCAGAAGATAAAGAGTGGAGAGCTCATTGACTTCCACTCCCCTCAAAGTTAAGCTCCACCTGAAGTGGAGGATAAGGTTGAACAAGCAGATACAACACAACCCAAACCTCCTGCTAAATCTCAACAAGCTTCATCTTTTGATCCATAGCAGGGTCGACCTCCCTCTCATTTTGAGCCTGTGAGAGAGGATGTTCTAACTAAGAAACACAATGAAGATCAATCAGGTGCTACAGACCAGTCTTCTCAGTTAAAAGGAACAAATAGAAAGAAAAGGATTGCTTCAAAGCCAAAGTCAAAGAAGAAGAAGGCTACAACCTTTTCTAAACCTCAGGATGAATCAGAATCTTGAGGATGTGCAGCCAGAGCATGCCACATCAACTCCCATTCAAACAGCTCCTCTAGCATCAGAAAGACCCATTTTATCCTGAACATACATCAAACATCCGGAAAGATGGCATGTCTTCAGAGATCAAGGCATTGAGGATGTCTACACATGGCAAGACATGTTCAATCTGCCTCTGCATGATCTCTTTGACATGAGAATATATTTTGACAGTCTGAAGGATCCTGATCACCTCATGAAGAAAGGAATGGTGGTTATCCTAATGAGGACTGTTCATATCTGAAGTCTACTAGTGTTTTGGTAGCATCAGCCTAGGGGAAGTTTGTAGAGAATATATGAAGAGGCTGATGCAACTCAAACACCTAAAGTCTCTCCTGCATGCTACACAAGTGAATTGAAGAAGAATGCTTCGGAAGTTTCACACATGTAACAAAAATATTCTAAGTGTGAAATCTTCCGAAGCCAAGACCAATATCTTCCAAAGCCAAAGATGAAGTCTTCCGAAGCTTTAGAGACAAAGTCTTCCAAAGATCAACTCTTGAAGACAGATTTCTTCCGAAGACTTTTAACAACATGCTTTATCTGACGTACTTCTCCATAAAGTTGGACCACTTTCCACTGCAACTCTGTAAAGTCACCAACTTACATTAGTTAGTGAAATGGTCCATGCTTTTGGCAACTGTACATTGAGGTCTTGAGTCTGCAACTTTCTACTTCATGTACTTTATCCTTATTATAATAGATAAGGATGTGAGCTATGGCATGTGATAGTCACTAGTCAAAAGGCAATCTGCTTTTTGACTCTACAATTGATTTTGTTTTGTGTCTAGTCAATTGTATCCAGCTAGCTTTCATAGTATGGCCGGCTGTAGGATGTAGAATAAGTATCTCAGGTTCTTGTAACTTTCTATCATGCTTTGTAACACTTGTAATATAACTTGAGAAAGCAATATACTACAATCTTGAAAACCATAAACTTATGAATCTTGTTCTCTTGTTCTGTCTCTTACTTACTTGTGTTCTTAGTATCTTATATTGTGGTTGATCCAGTTTACTGTTTGATTAAGTTTTAGTTTATTCTCCTCTTTGTGTTGTTGTGTTGTAAGTGACACCCGTCACCCGTCCTGCAAAGTGATTTACGACGTTCACAGCTTCTTATGTATCTGACATCACTTGCTCAGTTGTGATTTCACCTTCACTAGCAGATCTATCATCCAATGCCTCAACACAAGCAATGTTTGATTCACCTGGAGACACAAAGCGGAAGGACCAGTCCTGCCTTCATCACGTTGAGCAGTCAATGCCTTTGTCTCTTAGCTTGAAGATGTGGTTCCAATTGTGTCCTTGTCTTGATGGTTGAAGGGCAGAATTGGATTTCCATTACCTGTTTTCTTGGGCTTTACACATTCACGTTTAAAATGCCCCTTTTCAGCATAGTTGAAGCAGGTGACTTTGGTTTTGTCAAAACCAAAAGTCGTATCTTTCGTGGTTACTAGATTATGTTCGGTCTTCTTCACAAACTTCTTTGCTCTTCTTACTGCACTTGCCAAGGCCCACATGATGTCCATTCTCTGTAGCTCATTCTCATCAACTTGCTTATAATCTTCATCTGCAAGATGACAATTTCCAATATTCCTTGCAACTAAAACATCATAGGATTGTACCACTATTGCTAGAAGATCCATATGCTCCTTAGCCACTTCCACTGGGATATTACCGAGATTCGGTCTTCAACTTTGTAGTGTTGGTTTCAGGAACTATATATTGGGTAGTAGATGACCCTGATGTTTCTGGTCCTAAAGCAGTGGTTGAGGAAGGAGCCGGGGAACTAGACACGAATGTTGTTTGTAGTGGTGCTCCTGAACCAGTTGGAGTGGGAATTGAGATGTAGACTGAAGGATTCTGAACATAGGATCCTTTCTTCGACTTGTACTTCTTTCTTAGTTCTTCCTCTCTTAACGTCAAGATGAAGTCATTTATGTCTAACGTTGCAAGAATGTTGTTCTGTCTGAGATTTGACACAAATAAATCCCATTTATCCGGCAAACCATCTGTGAAGCTTGAAAGTTTATCTTCCATAGACGTTGTTTCACCATGAGTGTGCAAGTCACTCATCAGATGGTAGAACCTATCAATAATATCATCTAAGCTCTCATTTCCTATCAAATAGAAATTATCAAACTCCTTCTTGAGAGCCTTAGCCTTTAGAGCCTTCAATGTAACGTTTCCATCATACCTCTTCGCTAGAGCCTCCCATAGCTTTTTGGCCTGCTTCTTCTCAGAAAACTTATGAAAGATGTCTTTCGGTATTGACTGAGTCAACAGGGCCTAAACTTTCTTCTCAGCATTGAAGAGTATCTTCTGAGCTTCACTCATTCCTCCCGAAGTTAACTTGACTCTATTTGCACTAACTGGTACCTTGTAACCAGTCTCTATGGATGTCCAAAAATTGGGATCAACTCCATTAAGATAGATCTCGAACCATTGTTTCCATTGTGGATAATCATCTAACGTTATAAGCTTAGGCGGTTTATTATGATTACCAATCTCATTCTCTAGAAGAAGTAGATTCTGGATGCGTGAGTCCTTCCCGGCAGAAAATGCAGCAAATTGATCTTCCATTGTTGTAAACTTGGTACTTTTGGAACAGAACAGTTTCACTCATGCGAATGGACTATGAGTATGGTTCACTCATGCGAATGAATTCAATCGTGTGATTGGATTCAGTCATGCGTATTAACAAGGAGATTGGACTCAGGCGACTAGAGTTGTTCAGTTGTATGAATGAGGAATGCGATTGAGTTCACTCGTGCGAATGAAGTATACGGGTGAGTTCAATCTGGCGACTGGACCAATCATGAAAAACACAACTTTTAAGCATGCAAACGTCGAAAACACGTTTAGAACCAACGTGGTGACTTTTTTGAATTAAAACGTGATTTTAACACCAAAACTAATCGAATCCATGCAAAATCAAGAGCCAAAGCTCTGATACCACTTGTCAGGAGTGTTTACATATGGTATACTAACTGATAATGCGTGAGACCATATCAAATAGTGCGAAATCCTATTTGATTTGCGATCCAATCAGTGAGAACATTAAACTGATTGATATAAGAGTGAACTAAATGTTAAGAACAAGTAGGAATCGATCAAGAACGGACTTTGAAGTTGGATTCGCTTTCTTGGACGTTCTGGACGGCTAGGGTTCGTGAAATTATGAAGTATTTGAAGTGCTATGTTTTCCACGAATTAAGTGGTACTTATAGGTTTGTAGTTTTCATTCGTACGACTAAACCATTAGCATGGTTCAGTCGTTCGACTGAATCATGCGATTGAGTCATACGCACGACTGAAGCTTCAGTCGTGTGACTGAATCAATCTTATATCTCAATCATATGACTGATCCAGTCACCTGGTTCAGTCGTGCGACTGGTCCATAAGCATTATGTATTCATGTCTATGGTCCATTAGCATGAATACTCATCCGACTAGGTTGAGCACATTTTTCAATCATTATTGACTAAGCACTATGTATAGTAACTTCAAACCTATATAATAAGTTCATACATATGAATTATACTCAACACAATAACTATATGAAATAAATAAACATGAATAAACATCAACCACATATTTATATATCATTGAACGAATTCATTACATATGTGTAAGACATGAAAGACTTTTACATTTAAGCTCATAAACTAGGAACAACAGGTATCTATAGAAGAGCAAGAGTGGCGGCTTCTTTCTTTACGGGCTTGTCTAGAGGCATACTGTCAATTTCTTCTAGCAAAAAGCGAGTGGTTGGATGGCGAACTGTGCACATAACAAACAGAGAATGACAGTATGCCTGGGAGCTTTACAAAATGAATGACTAGGAGCTTTTACAAAATGAATTCTTACATTTATTCTTAATAAATAAGTTTCCTTACTTGACATGTATGACTTGGAGCTTTGGCTCTCACCGACTATTGACTCTATGGTTCTTGCCTTGAAGGTCCTTGAAAACTTGTCTAGAGTAAGCAAACAATCAATCCTGGACCTACTATCGGGCAAAGGAGGAGCAAGTTTTTCAAAGATTAGAGTTGCAAAAAGACAAACAAGATGTTAATGGTCAAATAAGTCACTCAAAAAGACAAAAGATACCCTACATTTGGTGACCCATCGTGAAGGAAGATCACTTCCTCTCGGGATCAAAGACCTAAACACAAAGAAGTATTCCCTCTTCCAAAGCTCAGTGGTTTGGGAGGAGTGAAAGACAAGTTGCTCACAACCAGGCCTAGTTTTCAGGAGATACCTTGAGGAGCAATGGCTTCGGATCTCATATACCGAAGCAAGTTCCCCCAAGTTTATATCGAGTTCGTGATCTTGGATTAGGGTTTCAAGAGTGAAGAGGGTTTGCCATATCATCGGCATTGTTTGGGAAAAGCTGAGCCCGGTGAGTTCAAAAAATCGAGTAGTCAAGGAGGGAAAAAGGTAGGTGAAACCAATCTTCAACGGGAAGCAAGGAAAACGAACCCACTTGTAAGGCCCCATTCCCGGGACGCTCACAGCTGGTCAATCATTGCTCATTGATAGGATCAAATGTATCAATCTGTGATGATGTATGAACACAATTCAAAGAAAATACAAACAAAGTAATCAAATCAAGCAAGATATCAACAAAATTCACAGTTCCATTAATATCAAGCAAAGACAATTACAAAGTAAGTAAGCAGTTTTCGTCTTTAGCTACCTGCAACAAGACTAAGCTATTTATAATGAAACACAAGAACTAGCAAATTACAAAACTAGTCCCTATAGTATTAGAAATACTAAAAAGACACATAAAGACAACATGTTAATCTTTCTAGAGAACTAACAATACTCCCCCTAAGATTTACATGGTCTTCAATCTTCAAAATCTTCAATCTTGTCTTTTTGTTATCTTTCCTTCAGCTTTTATCTTTCATCTTCAGCTTCAGCACTCAAAGAAATCTTTAGGTTCTTCCTTGATTTTAAACATTGGCTTCTTTTTATAAATCTATTGTTCTTTCAAAGCATTAGCAATTGCAGACTTAAATTTGCTAGCAAGAATGCCTTGTTCTGGTTTTGCTTCATTCGTCTTTATCTCCATTTTGCTTATTCTTTCTAATGTGTCTTCTGATAGATATGTGATATCAATATTAGCATATAACTCAATAGGATTTCGACTTTCCTTTGAGTATATTTCTAATACTCATTTTCTTGAAATTCTCATGAACTCAATGTCTTTGATATCCTTCTTGACAATGTTTGCATAAGCAAGAGCTTTCCTTAAAAATATTCTTTCCATTGCAGCATTCATCACATTGATGATGGAAAGAAAATACTTCTTATCTTGCTCTGCAATCTCTAGAGATACCTTCTCAAACTTTTGCACAGATAGAAATGATATATAACTTGGATGCAATAGTTTTAGTTCAAAAGCACCAAATAACGTAATCATATCCTCATCCCATTGTTCAAGATTTCGGACTAGTTTAAGCTCAAAAGTCTCAGAGTTATAGAACCATCTGAGAATTGGCTTTGACTTCTGATTTTCATCAATCACCTTTAAACCAGGAGTTGTGACTTTTTCAAAATACTTATCATAAAATTCTATCATGAAATGTTCTTCTTCAGATTGTACTCCTTTCAGCTTTTTATTCTTCTTTAAAGTAGCAAAGTACTCCTTGTCTTCTTGATCACATCTTGTTTGAAGAAAATTACTTGATCTATCCATTCTTCTTCTCAATAATTCTATCATCATCTTACCACATTTAGAATCAAATGGATTGATCAGAGGTAATCTATTTAACTCCTTTAAGTCTTGCACCGGAAGTTTAATGATGCTTGAGTAAAAATGATATACATCAAACTGCATTTACTCTTTTTATCAAAAATGCATCAAATATCTCATCATACTTCCATGCTATTATATTTACATGGTTTGTGAAATCAGGAGCAATCATAGCATTTTACAATTCAGCAACCGATTGTCCTTTTTGTAATACATTTCTCACAAAGTCTCCAGTAGATCTGGCATTATCAAAGATTTGTCTTTGTTTAGATGATGGTTGATATGCTTGTCTTTCAGTACCAGAAAATATTTTAATCAAAAATCTTTTCTGCTATCATAAGCATCTGAATTTCTTGCCATTTGTTTAATCTCTCGAGGCTTTAACATTCGTGTTCTTTTGGTAATCTCAAGATATTGAGGATTATCAGTATCAAGAATGATCATTTTCTTTGATTGTTTTCTAGTTTCTTGAAAACTTCTGACAAGATTCCTCAAAGATAGAGATTGTAATCTTTTCAGCTTCCTCCATGGGTAATTCCTAGCTTGCAACCAAGACCTTAAAGCTAGAATACTCATATTATCAGGATCAGGATGGTGCAGCTTAGAGCTTGATAATTCATCCACATTAATACTTTCTTTAGCTCTATTCCATTCACCATGTTCCATTACAATCTCATTTGGATCAATAGGAGCAACTGACTCTGCAGCAATGCATTTCTCATATTCATCATATATTTGAGAAATAGCCAGTCCATCCAAAAACACTCTATTGTCTTTCATATTCACAAGATAGTTGTATCTATCTTCAAAGTCTTGTGGAATTTCATCTTGATCTTGAGTTTGTTCTTGTGAAGAGAAATTTGATACAAATTGAGCTTCATCTATGTCTTCTTCATCTAAGACTTCATCATACCAGTCATCACTGTAAACTTCTTCAATGTCATCTAAAGCTTCAATTTGTTCTTGAATGTTTTGCTCTTCAATAGTTTCTTCTATTCTTTGTACTTTTGAA
>BJCM01217611.1:0-23734 GCA_018326385.1 Flaveria bidentis | reverse complement strand
ATCTACTCACACTTCCTAAATGTTTAAATTAATTCTGAAATTAATTCCCGCCAACAGCTGGGTTCGTATCAGATCATCATAGTTATTAATGTGCTATACTGCCATTAACACTACCATGAATTATTGATTACATCATGGTTTTATATTGGATCATTAGGGACAATTTGCTGGGATATGTGAAAAAATTCGATTTAATTGAACATATATGTTTTCTTTAGCTATACATATAATCATTATTATATTTTGTATTGATTGCAGGCTGGGAAAAGATATGCCTAAAAATTCAAACTCAGGAATCTTTAGATGTGCAGTTTGTCAAGGGAACGAGGCCCCAAATGATTTATCTGAAATGATATTCTCACCATCATCAGGACCTATGTTATGCTCAAAATGTAGGAGAAAGAAAGATGCAATGGAAGGGAAAAGAACGAGCATACCCTCATTGATGACATAAACTGCAAAGGTAAATACTAATACATTCTTTCATTGGCTGTGTGAGTATGATTTCTTTTGCTAATTCTTGTGTGGAAGAGATCCAAGATAACAGAATTTGTAGGTGTTGTGAAAACTGTAGGAGTGTGTGTGGATTATATTTTGTGCTCGGCTGTTTGCCTGTTTGACCAACTAATTATGAACAAGTGCTACATTTTGCATACAAGTTCATATGAGAAAATATGTGTGATGATGTTTGATTGTGGAAAGTAAAAGTTTAATGTCTTTCTATTGGTGTTAAACTGATATGTACGTGTTGTTAGTGGTTCTTTTTAATGTTTTATGATCTGTAACATCTATGTATGAATGTTTTGTAGATGGTGCGCATATATAATCATTATTTAAGTTTATATTAATGCGTTGGTTTAAAAAGTGTGAGGTGTTCTGGAAATTGCTTTAAAAGATATGAAGTTGCCTTTATCCGAGGCACTGCTTCAGTTGCTTCGTGTATAAGGTGCCTCAACACGCCTCTACAAGATCTATATTATCCTTGAGAGAGCAATGAGGTAGTTATTGATGGGATAGAGTGGTGAGTTAGGGTCAAGAGGGGTGAGGGAGAGTTGAGAGCAATGGGTATTCGTAAGGAATCTGTGTAGGATCTTGCCAAATGACGTAATTTGCTTGGTGATGTACTGATGATATTGAGCAGCTACAATCGTTTGTTTCTCTAAGCTTGTATAGTTTCACAAGTATAAATATGATGAGAATCAATCGAGATGTTTAAGTTTTTTTTAACTTATGTTTATTAAAATTTCAGTTTTTTTCTAGTTTTAATCTCTTCAAATTCAATCAAAGCAGCATTGTTTCGAAAAGGTTGGATAAAGTCATAACGGTGGTGAAACCAAGTAATTGTTGCTGATTTATTGAAAGGCAAATAAGATAATAATCTAAACTATAAGAAGTTATTGTTGATAGTAATATATACCTATGGTATGACTTATAACACTTTTAACTTTAAATTTGGCTAATAAAATTTTTCACTTTCATAAACGCACTTCCTAACTTATATTTTTGTTAGGAGAAACAAACTCACTCATGTAATCGTCACAAATTTACCCTCTTTCTTATTTCTACTCGATAATAAGAAATGAGGACGTACAATTTATAATAATCTATGCTATCAAAGATTGTCCCTACGAAAGATATGTTCACATTTTGCTCATAATTCATAATCATCATGGAATGAAATCAAATAGAAATTAAATGTAAATTTATAATCAACTCCAAAAGTTAAAATAAACGATTTCATCACTTAAACCGCCAAAATAGATTATTATTAACCAATGAATTAAATTTTAAATTATGGAAATCTAATGTTTTATTTTAAATGAATAAAAGTTTAAAAACCTCAAACTTAATGGTTGCATAATATGGATATAATCACTGCATAGACATCTCCCATTAATAACCAACTTCATATCTCCTGGTTAGTAACTAGATTTAAAGAAAAATATTACAATCTATCACTGTCACATGGTGGTTGTTCATAGCTTCAAAGGTTTCAAACCAAGGGATGCACGAATCCTGTTAGCTTCAGCAATTTCTGGATCAGGATGGTCTGTTCCATCATCCTTCTTCTTTTCCTTCTTTTTCTTCGGCTTCTCCTTCTCATCCTCTGCCCCTCTTCTCGAGGGACTCGTGCTCATGTCCCGTGCTTGCCTATGCCGCCTCTCTTCTCTATCCCTATCCCTGTCCCTGTCCCTATCCCTATCTCTATCCCGATCCCTGCTTAAGCTTCTTGAGCGGCTCCTCCTCCTACCGCCACGATCCCTGTCTCGCCTGTCTCGGTCCCGCCCATTATCTCTTTCATCTCTCCCACGATGACGATCCCTATCCCTGTCTCTGTCCCGATCACGGTCTCGATCTCGATCACGATCCCTGTCCCTATCACGCCGCTCCCACTCATAATCCCTGTCATACTCCCTATCATGATCGCGGTCCCTGAAAACAAATACAGAAACAGCCACAAAATTAATCTAAAAAGAAAGTTTAATAGCCAATTAGTGTTAAATATGAGGAGTAAACTTATCACAACAATAATCAAAAATTTTGCAAAGAATTTAGGATGATGTATGCATTGATTATACGCACTACTTTTGACTCGTTATATTCTTTAACTAAACTTTTTTACTTGGGCCATGTCCCTGTCATATACAAAACATAACTCAAATTGACCCTTTAACAGGTAAGAATGCTACCTTGAGATAAACCCGACAGCATGTAAACGGTTCATTAAGTAAAGTTTTGATACAAAATCATGGGAATGTGTGATCCATCATACTTCTCATCTGTACAATGCTAGTACAGAGAAACCTGGCAGGATCATAATCTATTCATCTAGGAAGCTCTTTCAATACACTGGCTGCTACAGTGTCTTGGGCCTATGAAAGCTCAAGTCAATGCAAAACCCGTGTGATGGGTGAGCCTGTCTGCCCATGTGCATGCATGCATGTCTACATGGCAGAATGCTGAAAAAGACGCTTCCACTAATCTTGGACTAGCATAAAACATTCTGGTCAAATTTAACCAACTGTTTTGTTAAGATGTGACAGGTGGTAACACCATTAAAGGATAGGAAAATCATACCTATGTCTATGGCTGTCTCGTTTCCGATCCCGGTCTCGCCCTCGTTCCCTTGATGGGCTCTGTCCACGATAATAATCCTGTTTCCAGAAAACAGAAATTAGAAATATATGTTATGAAGTGGTGAAATCATATATAAGTGCCAATGCAAAAGAGCTAAACCTTTTCATGACCCCCAACATCAATATCCATGAGTTGCTCATCCTCATCTTTTTCCTCTTCTTCCTCAAAATCATCTTCAAGGGCACTTTTTCTAGGTTCCAGAGCACCAATTGCTTCAATGGTAAGCCTGTACGCAAGCAACATCAATGTATTAAGCTTTTTTCCCTTTTCATCATAAAAATTCACGGTCATGACATCTAAAGCATAAACACTATCACTATCATATGTGCTATCATCCATGATTATCAATCAAACACCCGGCGTAATAACATCAATAATCAAAATAAAGGAAAAAGAAACATGTGTGCAAAATCAATACGAAACATGTGTGCAGAATCTGCTCTAAGTACTCCACATGACAGTAATTGGACACTTATACTGATCCTGACTTATTCACAACTGCAACTCCAAAAAAGCTTCACGTCTCTTAATAATGATTATCAAGCATGGCATAGCTGTATATTCCATAACGTCCGTCTTATGTTTAGATTGCTCCATTGGGGTCTAAAAAGAACACCTAGATAAAGCAATAGATCAAGTATCATTTTATAATATGCAACATACTGCACTACCTACTCAGCATTTGATGTGCATCAATTAGATCCCAAGGTAATCTTAGCAATAAAACAAGGGGAAAAAACACTTCCAGGTACAGCCTGTGTTTTACAGAGTGTGTTCCAAAAAATCTGTTGTAAAACCTCCTAGACTATATGCTATAGGGCCCCTACAGAGAAGGCAGAAAAGGCGCACATCATGTATGCAAGGCACACTTGTCATACACATGTGAAAAATTATATGTGGCTTCCCAAGACAAATTATATATAAATACACACATGTATGTCTGTAGTTGATCGCATGATTAAAATAGCACATAAACCATGGGGAGCCAGAATCTTTGGAGAAGACGACAGTATCGTTGAAGTGTTGCTTGGTCTATAAAGATGATGGCCCATTAATTCCATTAAAAACGCATGGACTTTAAAAAAATAGAAAAAAAAAAAAGAAGAAAGGAGCCCTGTACACAAAACAACCTGATGGTCCTGCTGAAAAGCCCTACAAAGCTATCACCTCAGTTTGCTTCCTGTAAGCTCATCACCTTGATGCGCTTTGCACCTAGGTGTGCTTTTAAAATAAAGAGTACACAATGGGATGGAGATGCTACTCTATGGATTAAGGGTTCTCTTATAATGGGCAGAGTCGCTTCAGCTCAAGTCCAGTATCATGACCAATTGATCATATGATTAGAAATTATAAAGGTGTCGTTTATATAATGTTAGTATTTGTCTATTTGACATTAATTTCAATGCTACTCAAATAGAGATGATAACAGTACGCATGCTTATAGCTAGGTAAATAAGAGTACAAACTATTATATTCATATCTTCAATGCTTTCAGATACACACACATGACAATGTCAAAAACAAACAAAAAAACTAAAATGAAAAAGAAGGTGAAGTGCATGGTCGTTTGTCATTATACCTTTTCTTTATACGTGGCAAAGCAATGTCGCAGGAGTAATCTTTTGTCAGGAGTTCATCAATAACCTCATCCACATGCGACAGAGCAAAGTCTATTACCTCACAAAAACATAACAACTTCAGCATACCAAGAAATAGAAAAATAAACTTCAAAAAGCCACAAATCTAGCTAAAACAATTTATGGTCAAAGTAGTTACGCCCATCAGCTAATTTGCGTCTCAATTTCCTGTAATCATTGTACAGCGGCTCAAGATACCGGTACACATCAATATCCGTGCCAGTGAGTCGCAAGTAAAAGGCTCCAAGTACTCGCACATATCTAGAGATAAAACAAATTTTAGCATATGTACAAGAATCCAATTCTATGAGCAAATCTTAAAAAAAAACCTAAGAGAAACATAAAGATGAATTACTTGTAATCTTCATTTTTGATAAACTCGACAACAATTTCTTTATCAGGCTGGATCTGAAGCATCTTCATGACAAGGCAAATGAAAGGCGTGGGTTTACGATTGCCACCATAAGTGCCGCCAACATGATCCAACTCCATCGCCTTATCAACCAGCGTTTCTGCTGTCAAACCAAAACACTGCTCCTTCCAATAGGTGTTTTGGTAAATTTTCGACCTTAAAATCTTCTCAACCAAGTTTTGCGGGTTTGTTCCCCTAATGCTCTTCGCTGACGGGTCCGTACGGTTCGCCATTTATGGCTCCCAATGGACGCCAATCTTAGAAAAGAAAATTTAATAACATAAAAGAACAAAAAATGTTATACTTAAGTATATAATACGTGCAGACTTAGGTGAATCTAGTTTGTGATCATATGAATAATCTTGTTTGTAAATTCATATAATATTTAGCTGTACTCAGATGTTCTTCGTACCATTCTCTTCGAATTTAACTGTTCATTTCATGAGTGTTTTTACATCGGATCAGGATCAACAACTACTGAGCTACTAAACCTAAAATAATCTATTACGCCTAAACCCTAAGCGTAAACAAAAGTCATATTCAGTTTCGAAGAAAATTAAGGTTAGTTTTATTTCAACTGAAGCAACAAATGGTTTCTACAAGCTGAAACATACACACTGAAGTACAAATAAAGCGATCGAACAAACACTAAGCCGAATTAACACAATAAGATCTCGAACAAACAAATGAAGAAGAAATGAAGAAATCGAACAAATGAAGAAGAAATAGAAGGTTGTTTTGAGATATTACCTGTGGAAGCAATGAGCTTGAAGAATCAATAACGATGGAACCACATATGCCTTCGAGAGTAAATCGAAAGCTAATCGGCGGTGATGGAGCTTCTTTGAACCCTAACTTTTTTTTTACAAAAAGTTGTAAATGCAGTCCCTCATCTTTTTCATGTGTACTCTAAACCTCGTCTACTTCTTAATAACTTCTAAATAGACCAGTTAAAAATGATAATCTATATTATATATAAAACATATAAGAGAAATATTTTAAGATACCATAAAATTAAAAACAAGTATTTAATTCAATGCATAAGATACAATCAATTTTGAGGATAAAATAGTGTTTATAACTTTATTTACATTTTACACATTACAATTAGTTATGTAATAACCTTACACTTACTAATATTTACATAAAATTTTTTATTATCTACCCATAAATAAATACAAAACTTAATTTGTTTAAGATTTCAACTATATCTTTTAATCTATCACATTTAAAAAAATTGAGACTACAATTGTAACTTGTGTTTTTTTAAACGTTCTGGTGTAAACTTTTTCCTAGACCGATCTGTATTTTATGAGGTACAATAAGTTATTGTGTAAATGTACAAGTAGTCATACATAACCCATTTATTTGGTATTTAAAATTTTAGTTTAGAAAAAACAACATAGATATAAAAAAAATACTATAAAAATAACAAAATATTAAAAACACATGCAGGATGTAAAATATCATCCGCCGCATTGCGGGGGCACCTTTCTAGTGGTGAATAACGGCGTGAGGATAAATATGGATTTGGCTATACATACTCTCGTTTTCTACTTGTCATACCTTTTTAAAAAAATAATTTTATAACTTTTTATATTTTTCTTTTGTAAAATCATTATTTAAAAAAAACCTTTTTATTACACCTATCCTATCTTTACATTCAAATTAGATTTAATTTAAATAATATTAATGATCAACTTTGTTATGTATATTGGGTTGTACATTGAGCATAATTTGGTTGTAGTGCAAATTTTTTGGTTTTAGAGGGTGGTTTTTGTATTTTTGGTGTGGTTCAAGTGTTCAACGCTACTGGGACGATTTAAAGATTTCAATATTCGATTGTATGTTTTTAACAAGTCATAACGATAATGAATTCGCTAACGCTACATAGTACGGAGAAAAATGACAAAATTCCTCCGCGTAGTGCGGGGGGAAAAGTAGAATTTTTTGTTTCGATTTTTTTATTGTTTTTAATATGAGCTTTTTCAATATTAATGGATACTGACGGTGGTGTTTATTGGTGTCATTTGACATGGTTTTACGTCCCTGATCGTATCACGAGAGCGGCTTAACACTAGTTAATATTTGAAATCTAAATCAATCAATCTAACTTCATTTTGTTAAATAATATAAAATGTTGTATAATTATAATAAATTAATAATACACCATAATAGATCTTACGAAGAGATGTGTGTTAAATATATTAAGTTGATAAAGTAAATTAATATAAAAAACCATCATAACCATGTAAAAGGTATCTCTTGAATTTTTTAAAAAACTAAATTATAATTTATTAGAATAAACACAAATTTGAAATAGTATAAAAGTTTATTGGCTATTATTACAATTAATGTCAAAACTGATAAAATGAAAACAAAAGGATCAAATTGTATTTTGTAAAAGCTTAAAGGAATGAGGCATGACAAGTAAGAAAGATAAAATGAGGTATGTATAACAACATCCATAAGTATTTGTATGTTAGAAACAAGGAACGAGAGTGAGTGCAAGTGTGAACATGACATGTCGTAAGAGATGGGTATTTATGTTGTTTTTTATTTGAATTTTAGTATTAAATAGTATTAAGGCCCATGTGTTGTGATGGAAGGCCGTACAACATTGTCAGAAATATAAATCTCACACCATTATCAGCGAAGAACAACACATGAATAACTCGTGTTAAAAAAGAAATAAAAACGGGAAAATAAAACTGTATGAAAAGTAGACATAAAAATATTGAACCCCGCACGTGAAACGTAAAACATTAGAAACAATAAATAAGTTGATCTAAGAACCATACCTTAGGATGAGACCGTTAAACAAGAAATAAATATGTATAAAAACGTTAAACCACACGCGCATGTTGCAACGTGTTAAAGTTAAACTAAATCGTAAAACAAAAAATTGTAAAAGATAAAAAATATAAGGAATCAAAGTTGAAAATAAAAAATTATAGGGACTAAATTGTAAAAGATGTATAAGTATTATAGTTAAAACTAAGAAAAAAAGAGGATACAACCCATTAAAGATTAGATATAACCCATAATACACAAACCATTTGGTAATTGGTATTATATTATATATAATATAACAAATATATTAAGTAAATTGTAGAATATTCTTTAATCTTTTATGAACATTACTTTGGTCAAAGCATATGTACAACACCTTTATGCATATGTACAATACTTTTATGCATATAAAAGTTGGTAATTAGTAATATACTAGTATTAAGCCCTCGCGTTGCGACGAATGTGTAATACCATGCTAAGTTGCACCAATTTCGAACCACTGTTAGTGATCACCGGCACCGGAAAAGCTTGTATTATAAAAGAAATAAGAACGGAAAAAATAAAACCAAACGTGTGAAACGTAAAACATTAAAAACAATAACTATGTCAATTTAGGATCACCCGCACATTGCGACGTGGCCGTTAAATGGGAAAAAAATAGGCGTACCACTGTTGAACCACACGCACACGTTATTAAAATAAAAGAAGAAGAAAGAAACCAATAGCATGTACAACTCATTAGTGTTTTCGCGACCGGATCAGACCGGCCGGTCCGACCGGGGATCGGTCCGGTGGCCGATCCGGTTCGCTACGAATCGTTTTTGAGGGGTCGAACCTGCCGGTTCTTCCCGAACCGGTGGTCGGACCGGGAAACCGGACCGGTTTGGACCGGTTGTTGATTATTATTATTTTTTGATTTTAATGAGTAAAAACGGGGTGTTAAACCATAAATTAATGTGTTAGATATACAAATATAGTTAAGTTTTATATATAACCATAATATATATATATATAAATCATATATAAATTACTTATATTTAACTACATATATAAATGTAATTAAAATATAGTTAAATCCGGTCCGACCGGTCCTACTACCAAACCAATAAGGCGTCCGGTTCAATGTCCGATCCGGTTTTAAAAACATTGATGTATAATGTACAAACTCTAAAACACATAAAAGTTTGTAATTAGTATATATTAAATATATGGTGTCTCTGAAGATGCATGTAGTATAATATTAACTTGCAAGACTATCATCCACCTTGAGCTTTTGGTCTTGTATTATTGTAGGGTTTGCATAATATGATAAGACATGATGATCTGACATGTTAAACCTGAACACGACACGATAATTTATCATGTTTTTTTTTAAACACGACACGAACTTGTTAAGAAACATGTTACATGAAATGACATGAATAAAAACCTGCTTAGAAACATATGTATATGAACCATTTTTAAGAAACAAGTCTTATGTGACAAATAATGTTTAAGATGGCCGGAAGACGACTATCGGATGAGTAGATGACGTCGACCGGATGAGGCCAGATGATGACGACTAGAGGGCAATGGCCAGATGATGATAGTCGGAGGAAAATGACCGGAGATGGAGATTGAGACTAAGCGATAAGGAGTGACTAGTGAGGGAAATGAGCGGTGGTTTCCAAAGGGTAGGGTCTATATTAGTGTTTTGTTATAAATATTAATTATGTATATTTATATTTTGAAAATCAAAAACTATACATAGGTATTTTAATGGGTCTTAACAGGTTTACAAATATTAGACCTTTTTAGACGCAACTTTGATTGTGTTTTAATGTGTCGATCTGTTTAAAACACGAAACATGTTAAGATTGAAGACGAAATCTGTTAATTTCGTATCGTGTTTATAGGTGTGTCAACCATTGTCAGCTCCATATTGTTGGCAGTGCACCATCCAGGTGTTAGAGGGTCATAACACAAGTAGTTGAGTTTACTTGCTTAAGTTGAAAAATATTTCACTTAATGTTTCCACATAAAAAGTCTCTTCGTGAACAGAATGTAATTAATTAACTTTTATTAAATAATGCAAATGGATGAGTAGATTAGAAAGAGTTATTTAATAAAAAAAAAGCACATAATGCGGTTATTCAACCATACTAAAGTTTAAAATTTAATTTAGGTGTAATTTCATATATTTTACTTTAAACTTTGTAAAATTATATTTTTTTCAAATCATGTTTAAGTATCATTATATATTATGCATTAAAAACTTTTTTTTGGAAAATATATAATTTTACAAATTTAAAATGAGATGTATGTAATTCTCTATTAAATTTAAAACTTACTGTCTTTAGATAGGGGTGTTCATCGAATCGAATAAGTCGAATTTTGAAATTTTCAAATAGTATCAAATTTAAAAAAGATAAGTCGAACTTGAAGTTTTCAAACATGATTCGTATATTCTTATTCGAAAATTTATTAAATTCGATTCGTATTTGAAAAAAAATCGAATTTAATCAAATATTAATTTATTCGATTCGTATCTAGTAAAAGATATTATTACTAAAATAATTATTTTCAAAATTCATTCGACATATCAAGATTCAAATTAACAAAATTAAGAAAAACAAGTGTTAAATAAGTCAAGAGGTACCGATTACGATTTAAAATTTCAAATAATATAATTTTTGAACTTTTATGGAGCGTTTGGTTGAAAGAATGGAATGAAATGAAATGAAATTGAGAAACTAGTATAATTTTTAAGTAAAATTATGTTTGAGTGAGTAATGAAATGTAAACCCAAGGGAATGTTTCACATCAAATTCCCTCTCTAGGTAATTTAAAATTTCAAAATTAGTTCTTAATTTTGTTGTATGCATATTTCTAAATTATTATATAAAACAAATAAGTGTAAGTATGTGTCTCGAATCGAATCAAAAATCACAAATTCGAAATTCAATTCGAATTTGTTAAATAGACTACGAATCCAATAGAATTCAAACTTGAAAGTTCTAATCTAATTTTGAATCGGCGATTTTCGACTCTAATCGAATATGATTTTAAGTTTTTTAGAAGCCTATTCAAATATTAAACACCCCTACTTGTAAGATTTACAAAACCTTTATCATGACGCATATTAAATATGATAGAATTGCTTATGTAGATCAGTATTTGAGCATTTGGAACATACAAATCAACAACATTCTATATGACAAGGTGTTGAATCTGGAAACCCGAGTAATTAATTACATATGCCAATGCTACTAATGTGAGTTTCAAAGGTCACACAACGAGCAACGAAAACCGTTAAATGTGTTCACAAGAGTTTGAACATACAAGAATGATGATGCGAAAATGATTACCTAGAGAAATAGTTAATTATTATTGTCTGAGAACTAATAATAATAAGGTTAGAGTTATAATAAAAAGAGATGTTAATTTAAAAAGTGATTATAGACTTGACAAACATCATTTATTGTTTTAAAGAGAAATGTAATTTGGTAAATACTTCAACTCATTGTGTCTTATATGTTTAAATATCAGTTAATTATGTCATATATTTTACATTATTTGTTATATGTATTTATCATTCTGTTTACATATTGAATCATTTTGTGTTATTTTTGTCATTGTTTATATAGATTATATAAACTTGTTATCTATTATTTTGTTTACAATTAAAAATACATAATGTTTTACATATTAGATATACACAATAATGTTATTCTACCATTATATATATATATTTTAAATTATCATTTTATAAAAACATTAAGTATTCAAAAAAACACATTAACTAAGGCAAAAGCACAATCAACTGCATTAAATACACAATAATGAGGCATGAGTTTAAAAACGTAAAAGAAAAAAAATATTATTTTAAATATAACAATATGGTACTCCTTTTAAAGTAAAAAAAATAAAACACTCGTTATTATGATGTAATTTTATAATTAAATGATGACACATATGAAAGTTATGAACATTTCAAAATTAGAGAAAACTGCTAAATGTTAATCAAAGTGGTTATTCTCAAAATAACCATATTAAAAAACTTTTCAGATCTTAATAATTAATCAAAGAGATGATTGTTGAGATTATGTTTTTATATTTCTTAGTTTTAAGGGTCTTTATTTGATAATTTCCTTAATAATAAAAAGCTAACATTAGAAGTAAATAAATGTTTATTTGGAATAATATTTTATTTAATATTTGGTTAAAGTAAATATTATTATAAATCATCGTATATTCTTTACTTAAGCTGTAAAATTAACTTTAAAAACGAACACACAAAATGTTTATTATGTTGTATCTTAGGTGAAAATTTTATATTCACTAGATGAGAAGTCACATAGATATGTGATAAAGTGTGTAATTATTCATTTGATTATTTCAATATTTCTAAATAAATATCTTGATGGTAAAATGTTTCTATTTAATTCAATAGGGATGATGGCTCAATTCATGTAAAATGTAACTATATGTGGTTAATAAAAGTTGATTAAAAAATATTCTTAGAAAGTAGTATTATAATGTAGCAATAAATTACGCAAGTATAGTTTTGATAGAAAAATGTGTAATTTACATAATATTAGTCTTCTTTCACATTTCAAACTATTTACTTATTCATAAATGATGAAGATTTTCTAAACAAATCACTATCACGAAGTTAGGGTGAAGTATAGATTCTTAGAAATAATCTTATTGATATTACAAAGATGAATATGACATATGAATGTAACCGACCGAATTCACTTGTATTTGTTAGAAACAACTCGCTGAAAACCCGGATAGATCTAGTCATGAGCAGTGGCGGATTTAGAATTTTTTTTCATGGGGTGGAAAATTTAAGGGTCATTTTGGCTATCGCAATATAATATATGTTTTTTCAACCGGTTCAAGTCAAATCAGGTCAGGTCGGTTCATTGACGTAAAAATCATTAAAATAGTTCTCAATCTCGTGAATTTGCGTACATGTATGTATATCAAGAATCATACTGAAGCGATTATACTCATGAAAGTGGTGATATGTGATGTTTGAAACAATTATACTCGTAAAATTAATGATATGTTCAACATGTTTAAGATCAATTTTGAAACTAATTTAAATTCAACCTGTATTATTATCAAATATATTTATCTTGATATAACTTTTTTTTTTCATACTAATTACATGATTATTTAAGAGTGAAAATTCAAAAATCCATTTGATTACAAACTTTGTTAGTGAAAAAATATGGTTCGCCGGCCTGTCGGAAGATCACCGGACCTCAATGTATTTGTGATAACTTTGCTCTTTTTTTAGTTTTAAAATTTTAAGGGAAGGGGGAGATTACAAAATTTTATGGGGCCTGGTCAGGATTTTCGTGTATGTATAACACTTAATTTTTTTTAGGGTGGGCAGTTGCTCCCCTCCCTAAAGCCTAGGTATGCCACTGGTCATGAGTTATCTCAAATAAAATGTTTTACTTATGCTCACTACTTGATCGCAACATGAGGAACACTATATCTTGACACAGATCGAACTTTACACTATAACTCAATGTTAGATTCTATGTATTGCCAAGTAGTATGTTTCACCTCTTTTTATTAAGGAAGATGTTTATATGCCTCTCAAGACACTTATGCTTAGATTAACTGATTCAATCAGTTGCATTTGTTTTGTTCCAATTATGAGTATCAGAAGATTGATTAGATTTATATAAGTAGTCACCATTATGGAATATCTTAGTTCTTTTTGCTTAAGGATACAATCTATTCTTAAGTTTATCTCCACTCTTTATAGTGTTGGTCAAGTTTGAGTTTGTTGAATTATATTTATACATATGCACAATACACAGCATTACAACCACATAAATACACCAAAAGACGTCAAAGAGTAATGCAATCAACCACAAAATCAGCAGACATTTAACAAAAAATGATAACCGTTTTTTTGACAATATTAGTTTAAGATCTCCATAAGAAGTTACAAGAAAATAGGTTTATAACCATAATATTATCAAATTAACAATCAGACTAAATAGAAGATATTTTATTCACGAGAAAATTAAACAAATGATATGTTTATTAACTATAAAGAAATATGCATATAATATTAATTGAAATGAGTAGATATAGTTTAATTAATTTAGCAAAAATAATGATAACAATACCAATAATAACAATAATAAAATTATTTGATTGAGATAACGTAAGTACAGAACGTAGATGTACAAATAGAATTTTCCTGAAGATGAAGAAAAGCAGTTTACAGATGTGATGGGTGATGTTGCACATCATGATAGAAGAAATTTAGTATGCATTAGTTGTCATCAAGGCCCCATTTCCCTTGGGATTCTGATGGTTCTATCACCTTAACTGATCCATCTGTCAACCCCACTGCAAATTGGTTCTGCTCCTGTGGGTGTGCTGCAACCACAAGTGGGTATGGACCTTCATTTCTGCATTAGAAAACATACATTATTATATGCATGGCATATAAGAAAAATCAACTCTAACACGCAAACCCTCAAAGAAAGCTACATGTTCTTACCCGTTCGATAATGATGATGGTGCTAGATATACAGAAGGGGCAATGCGACATCTCAGTCTTAAGCTGTCGGCATCAAACACACCAATGTTGCCATTGCAAAAGGTAGCATACACTAGTTGACTGTTGCACGAGTATGCAGCATAAGATATAGGTGCTGAAAGGTTGTCTTGAGGGACCCACTGCAATCGAAATGATTATTGTTATTAAAAAAAGCAAATTGAAAACTGTAATGACAGTATATCTCGGTCTAACATGAAATACAGTATGCATTGTACCTGATGTATGAGTTCCATCTTGGAGGCGTCGTATATTGCCAGCTGAGTTTCATGGGAGACCAGCAAACGTATCTGATCAGAGTGGAACTGAACACGAGTGTCACCCGTAGGTGCTTTGCCAGGTGGCAGTTGTATCTGTACCATTTTCCTCTTCTCCCATGAATCAATGCTCCAAAAACAAATCTGCATTGAAACAATTTATGTAATTAGGCAATAATAATACGGTTAAAAGAACAAGACAGCCCGATTTGACCACAAGTCTCACATGAGCATCAGCAGCTGATGATACCAATACTTTCAGATTGGTAGAAAAAGCAAGGCCAGTTATCCTCTTCTGATGACCTCTCAGCTTTGATTTCACCTAGGAAGCCAGAATAGATTATGTTATATTTGGTCTGTTAATAAAAAAGCAGAAAATTAATAAGAAAAAGATAATCACCTCATCCACCCTAACATTATATATGTGAATAGTAGAATCTTCCATGCCAATAGCTATAATGTTGTTATCTTGAGGATGAAACGCTAGGAAGGTTGAAGCAGGGGGAGGGGGCATAAATGTTGTCATAACCTACATATAAAAATCAGAATGAAGTAAATTAGTTACATGTAGCGTTAATATTATACACAGAAAACACGGGTTATGTAGGGGAGAATATACCTTAAAAGTCATCATGTTAAACAATGAAATTTTCCCACCTGCGGCGGACATTACATAAGAATCATTCTTTGACAGCGCAATGCATGGAACAGCTTCTTCAAGGTTGACACCTGTCACATCATTTGTCATAAGAAGACCACTGTTTGGTTGCCAATGCTGAGGAACAACATTGGCAGTGGCCTTTAAACATCACCCATGTCAGAGATCACACATTCATCAGATCCAAATGAAGAAATAACAGGTGATGGAATTATTAAAGGTGCAAAGCCAATACTTTTCCAGTTGGATTTTGTTCATTGCGGGCCCATTTCCAGAGTCGCTGAATACCATTTGATCCAAGGGCTACAATTCCAACTCCAGAATTTGTATAAAGAAGTCGAGCCACCTGCATATAACTATCTTGTTCAGCATCATGCAACAAAATTATTAGAGTTTGTGTTTTTAAGCCATTTATTGATAATATTGAACCTCAATTCATTTCATGTTTGATCTTTAACGAGTCAAACATGTATATCAACATCTAGCTAGAAAGGAAACGAGTCAAATAGGATGAAAATGTCAAAAGTCTTCCAGAGTGTATTTTTAATGTATACAACATTTGCAACCATGTTTGACATGGTGATTATATATAAAGAGTTCAGACATAAAGTGCTTCAGATCAACTCCATGTGTTTCAACACATACCAAAAGGTTTCCGGTTTTAACATGTTACCCAATCCTCCCCGCACCCATTTTTCCACCTGTGAACTTATCATGAAAGCAATGATCGGCATACCCTATTGGAGGCTTCTGCGCTCTCCGGCATAGTAACTAGCCGGCACTGGGCAGCATCTACAATTTCAGTCAACTGCCCGGGTTTCATCTTATCAGAAACATCATCCAGATTCCTTGGTTTTTCCAAGCTTGGACCAACAGAGTCAACACCATTCTAAATATAAGATGAATGAAGATGCAGAATAATCAGCAGTTAGACAGAAAGCATATTGTAGTCAGGGTTACAAGCTTATGTGATTTATTTATTCGTTTATTTTGGAGCAAAGTAAAGCCGACTCACAAGAAAGTTGGAAGGTCTGACAGGAGAGCTTTTCTCCACTTTACAGCTAATTGAACTAGGATTAGCCATAGCAGAAGAGCTAGGCATCTGCATCTGGCCCATGGAAAATGAAGGACTTATAAACATCACATTATGATTTCTGCTTAAAAGAAAAGGTTAAACCACTTTAAAAGAGCAGACACCTTGATTGCAGGCGGTTCGATGGAAGATTTTGGTGCTTCAAATGGTGGGGGTTCATTTGCTCTTAATGATCTAAGACCAGCAGCATTTGCAAGAATCTTGATCCCATTGTCGGCAGTAGCAACAGCAAGAAGAGTTCCTTCTTTGTTGAACCTCAAGCGTGGAAATATCTGAAATAATCAGGTAAAAATGGCTTTATAATGCACCTGCCCAAGTGAGTGTATACAACATGGTGAATAGAGGAGGCAGTTTCAACTCATTTGCTTATGGATAGGTCTACTTGGCTTCTGGTTTACTCTAAAAGGTCAAACATATAGATTAAAAGAAATGCTTAAAAGATGGTTCAAATTGGTCGAACGGATCAAAAGTCACCCAAAGTGTTCCTTTAATGCATAAAACTTCGTACATCACTTTATTAAAAATATATTATTATTGAAATAGCATTATACTTGACATTATTATAAAAAAAGAGTCCAAATTAGACAAGAAAGTGTTCCTGGTCAACCTGACCCATTACGTGTGCCATCAGACCACTCAAAGTGTGAAAGATTGAGAGTTAGCTAAAACGTATATACTGACCGGGAGTCCACCATCAGCATCTGTACTAGTGAGAAGATTGACGCTGTCCATGTCCCAGAACTTTATTTGGTTTTCTTCACCAACAGCCAAAAAGTGGTTCTGAGTTGTGTCAAACTGTGCAACCCCACTTAGTTTCTTTCTAAACCCAGCATAAGTCTTCTTAAGGGCACCTTCACTTTCATTCCATTCAACAAGAAAAGACTCCCCTTCTTTGCTAGTTCCACAAGAAAACAATCTGCAACAAAGCATTTCAAGCTGTAACAGTTGATAGTTTTACATTTAATATATCTGTCACCAAATAAAACAAATACAAACTATATGTTTATATATGTATTCAAGAGATCGAACGAAACTGAAAAAACTTACCTACTGCCATCAGCACTGTATAGCATAGTGGTGCAGCCATGACCAGGAGCAGCATAGTCAACTCTAGATCCCATGTTGTCATAGAGCCATGCCTTAATCTTACCATCAATTGCAGTTGAAAATATGAACTGAAATTTACAGGCAAATTGTAACAGTTAATACATTAAAAACCAAGTATAAATACAAGATTTATGTATGTCCATGTATCCTGGCATACCTGAATGGTCTCTTTCTGATGAGGGCATATTGAGTAAACGGGTGCCTCATGTCCTTCAAAAGTAAATAGCTTCCGTCCATTTAAATCCCACACCTAATACATTTCCCTGTTAGTTTCCCACTAGGAACGAAAAATATCTTTCTTGCTATCTACGGAATTATACAAGGTTGTAGACGGTATAGTACACCTTTATTAACTTATCATCCCCACAAGTAACCACACATAGCTGTTTGTTTGGATGAGCAAACGCCAAGTCATTCACTCCTCCAACATGAGCATCAATCTGGATGAAGAAGAAGAAGAAGAGATGGTTCTTAAAGGAGAATCAAACATTTCTTGCTGAACAAGCAACATTACTCAACCCACCTCGAATTGCTGTCGTAAATCATTCGGTGCAGCATAAGCATACAAATGGACTAAATGCTTATTGAAAGCAGCACCTGTGGCATCACAATCAGCTCCTCAAGAGTCCAACTTCAAGAAAATGGAAAAGGAAAAAAACATACGTACCAATAACATTTCCATCTGGACTCCACCTAACACGATTCACAGAAATTGGTGCATCCTTTACAAATGACGCCTGCAAATCAACTTGACTGTGAGATTAACTCACTACAACAGTACAGAACTTCAATAACAACACATGCCAAATGCGTTTGCATCTTATGTCAATTTGCACATTATCTTTTACTAATTTAGATCTTTCAGAAGTTAACTACCTATACCTTAAACTAAAAGCAAGACACGAAAGATTCTCTTCAATAATGAAATGTAAAGACAAAGTCAAACCTGAAAGGACAAAGAACAAGATGACATGTCCCATATCTTGAATGATTTTGATGCCAGTTTTTCACGGGACCCAGCTTCCCAAAGAGTGATTTCACCATTAAAAGATCCAACTGTAAGAATGAAATTATAAAAAAACCAATGTATATGATTATCATATCAACCTTCTACACATCAAAAGTTGAAATCATTTCAAGCAGGGATACAATTTCTGATCATACCAAGAAGCAATGTCTGGTGAGTTGGATGGAAATCCATGCTTGTGACAGTGGATCCTTGATGCAGGCTGAAGGCTACTGTTCTTGGCAAGTCCTCCACTGACCAAGAAACTTGCTGTCTTGCAGTTTGATAAGTAACCTAAAGAAGTGCACCGAAATGCTAATGAAATTTCATGGAAATTTACGTACAAGTATTTGAAAAACAAATATTGATCAAGGTTACCTCTTCTGCAGGCTGTGCAGGGCGCAAACGTTTCATCAACTGTTCATGATCAGCATTCTGATATTCATTCATACCAAGTGTAGCTAGAGGCGTTGCAGGGCGTTTTAAAAAGGACACTAGACGACATAAAAAAAAGAAACACCAAGTTATTAATCTCAACAGACATGCTAAGTTAATTACCAAACACATGCATTTATGGAACCCTAATCAAATTGAAAGTGCAACCCTAACCTTGATTTGTTGAGCCGGTTAATGATGATGCGGAAACAACACCTGCCTGGACAGATGAAGAAGCAGCAGTATTTGCCATCCACCCTGCTAAAGCATTAGCATTTGCAGTTGCTGCATTGGGGGGAAAGGGCTGCAACAGAATAATATTGAAAAAATCTATTAGAAGACGACCAGTTGATCTCTTTTTTAGGTGGAGTGGGTAAGGGATTACAGGGGAGAAATGTGAATATTGATTAAAAAAGGCAACATACACCATGTGCTCCTAGTGAGGTATAAGCCATTGGCTTTGTGACTGCACCAGGTGGAAGATTGACCGGTGTAGGTACAATGGTGCCATTTGGAGGTGTGCATGTATGATCTGCAAATAAAGTCTTGATATCTGGGTTTGGCCTTGGATTCTTACACAGCTGATGTTGCCAATTTAAGCTAAACAGACAACAACATAAAAATTTATATTCTAAATGAATCACAAATATATAAAGAAAGTAGTATCTATAAAATAGAAGCTTTACCTCTGGTTAATCAAAGTCCTCAATCTTGATGACTTCAAGGTAGGGAAAACAAGCTTCTCACGGAAAAGGGGATTTGCTTCTATTAGCTTTTTCAGCTCAACCAACATAATGCTACGAGCTGTTTTAGTATCACCATACTTGGATAACTGCTCATTTTCCCTGAATTTTAAAGAAATATATATATTTTCAGTTCAATATGAAAAAGAACAACAGAGACTATTACAAATAAACCACTTTAGACAAAAGGGAGCACATCACCTGAAATTTGTAAGTGTTAACAGCTGTGTAATCTCCTTATATAGATCTTCATTGAATGTTGAAAAGACTTTCAAATCATTTACCAATATCTCAACAGCTTTTGCCTTATCTTGCCTAATAAAGTCAGATACAAACATAGACTATCAGATCAGGCGAATATACCAAACACCATATTCAACACGACAGTATTCACTTCAGTCAACACGTACCTGTCAAGAGCTTCAAGATACTTCTGTTTCCTGATTTCAAAGAAAATCTTCATCGAGTACCTGTTATCATCAACCTTGGTGTATCCAGACAGATACTTTTCCACTTCATCCCATTCACCAGCATGAACTTTCTCCTCAAAATACTTAACATTAAAGAAAAAACCAGATTCTTGCTCAAGCCTACACGAACATTATAGTTGCATTAGCCAGAAAATACATTAGACTCCTTCAAATGATGTAATTAGCATCTATCAGATGACACAAAACTTAGAAAATCAGACCCACCCATTATCAAAACGAGTAACAAACAAACAAACAAAATCAACAAAACAAGTAGGTGTTGGGAGGGCAAGATGAGGGCAAACAATTCCTCTATCCAAGAGACAAAGAGGCTACTCCACCGAGACCCCCAGACACACTAAATCAACACAAGAACCTAACTTTATTTCAAAATAAGTAACACCAACATCTAATTACAATAACCCACCCAATATTTCCCCAACAAAGCACAAAATCAGGCCACAAACACATATTACCATTCGTCTAACAGATCAACCATCAATATTAACCCTAGAAAACAAACACCTCCAAACAAACAAACCCTCGAAAACACGACATACCAACGACACAAAAACGATCTACACAACTCCTTTCATAAACGCTACACATCTCATACCTGTGTACGGCCTCCTTAAACTTCTCCTCTTCGAGAAATTGCAGTATCAGAAACACCAATTCTCTGCTCAGCGACGACATTGAAACAAACTACCACAACAAATCACAGAAACAGTGAGCAATTTAACCATCAAACAGATCAAAACTCCTGAAATCGAAAAAAAACTCTAGTTTATTTCTAGGGTTTTCAGCTAAAAGTTGCAGGTTTCAAATTCAAAGGCTGCGAAGAAGATAGAGAGAGAATGGTGTGGTGGGGGACTTGGTCTCGCGATCTTCGATGCGTTTTTTGGCAGAAGGGTCTCACACCTTTATCTACTGTCTTATCAATAAGTTCTTGTGCTTATCATCGCGTTTTAAGGGGTAGGATGATAAGCACATGTGCTTATCGTTTCGTGAAGTGGTAGATGACGTGAGTGTACTGTTTTGCGGATTTGAAATGAATGATTGAAATCAGTTGAGGGGAGATTTCAGTTACGGCAGTGTAGTACTTATTTTATTGTTTATATTTTATATTGTTGTTTTATTAAAGTGTCGCTTTCGTCTTCCGTGCGAGATTTTGAATTTATCGCGGTATTTTGGTTTGTGGAGAGTCGTTGAACGAGTTACGAGAGACGAGATGAGAAAATGGTGGTGTGATTAAGGTGGTAGATTCACGCTTTATGGATAAGTGGGACCGGGATTGTAGAGTGTTCAATTTCATGGTTGTTACTTTAAATTTGGCATAGTGATTATTTACTAATAAATTATTAAATTGATAATTTTTTCCTAAATTATATTAGAAAACCAACAATTACTATGAAGTGGTATAATTTTATTGTATTAGAAAACCAACAATTACTATGAAGTGGTAGGTAAGGGCAACAAGTTGCTTTGTAATCCTCTATTATATAGCATACCAAATCCTACAAAAATCAAAGCTTTGGAATTTAGGGGTGGTGTGATAAGCACTTGTTTTGTTAAAGGTGTAAGTGACTCAAGCCAGTTTGAGAACTATTCGAGATCGATTCGATATGGAGCTCGAACAAGCCAAGCTTAAACGAGTTCGAGCCTGAAATATGACTTGATTGGTTGTCGAGCCCGAACCTTCCATTCGAGAATCGTTATAACTCATGAGCCTTAACGAGCCGACTAATATTTTTTTTGTATTTTTTATTATTTAATTTAATATACTTTTTATTTAAGTTTAACCCCATCCTCCATTTGTTAGACTCCTAATTTTCCTCTTGTTAAATGTTAAATCTTTAAAAACTTTAAACCCTAATTACCCCATAGTTTATTTACAATCGGCATCAACCAGTTGCCCTCCGGTCGTCCTCCTCTCAAGGTGCATCGCCCCTGCCGCCAATCGTCCTTCTCTGCACCATCATCATTTATCACTCGCCTATGTCCTCCTTGTCACCGATCTCAAGCCACATTCATCGTCTGATTTGTTTACATGACGATTTAGGTAAAATTTAATCCTTCATTGTTTGAACCTAATATGTAAATTAGTGAAAAATACAACCATAATTGAGCTTGATGCGGTCCTTAATGAAATAGAGCATCAAAATATGAAGAAAACACATGAATAAGTGTAGCAAGATGAGCTTGTAAACAAGATCAAGCCAAGCTTTATCTCATTTGGAAGAGCACTCATGAACTTTCTGGTAAGATCTCTGAGCTCAGGAGTGATCTTCACAGACTGAAGAGAAGAGATAAGATTCATGTACCTGAAGTACTGCTGGCTGAGGGTCTCTCCAGCAATGTGAGTGAAGTTCTCAAACTGCTGCTTTAGTGAGTCCTTCATTGAGTCGTTGGAGTTTGCATACATCTGGGCAAGTACATCGAACAATTCTTTGGCAGTCTTGCAATGCTCAAATCCCACCATAATAGAGCTCGGTATTGCTGTCATGAGAATAGTCATAGCATTGTTGTCGATGTCCATCTTCTTTCTGTCTTCATCAGAATAATCCTCGACAACCTTTTCTATCATGGCACCGTTTCCACCAGGTGATGCCACCTTTGGCTTATACGGGCCATTGACAATGGAGTTCCACATTTTGCTGTCTTGATATCTGATGCCATTCTTCTACTCCAAAACCTGAAATTTTCAGGGGTAATGATGGGAGCTTTTGTCATTGTTCCCATCTCTACCTCGGATTTGTTAAGGGCCATTGAGTGAGTGAGTTAAAGGGAGAAGTAAAAACAGGTTGATTTGGATGGTTAGATCATGCAATCAAGAGCCTGAAATGCTCTAATACCAATTGCAGGATCGATGTTTGTCGCTAAACACAATGTTTTCTCTCAAACTCACCTAGAACAACACTCAGTTATAGAAAGAATCCGTAAGAGTTGATCACAATATAGTAAGTAATGAAGAACACAGAAGGTAATTTTTAAGGTACTTTTATATATTGTTTCTTAACTCAGTAATACAAGACTCTTACAAGCAGTTGTTATCCTTGTTGCAATGAGTTACAAAGAGAACCTATATATAATACTACCTACAGCCGGATATAATTTAATACCAGCTGGGATCCCTTAGCTAAAGCCTATACTACAAGACTATAGTTTAAGGTATCTCAGATAAAGTATTATCTGAGATATGGTAGTCAGGACATGTCCCTGACTTACCTTTTGTCACCAACTAAAGTTGGTAACATGTACTATCATGAAAAGGTAAACAGTGGAATAATGTATGATCAACTACATGGCTCTTTAGGAAGAGGCCATGCTGTATCAGAAGTCTGCAGCGGAGTGTCAGAGACCATATTTGTGTCCACTGGTTCATAGCAGTGTCTTTCGAAGGTTAAA
>BJCM01217584.1:0-18108 GCA_018326385.1 Flaveria bidentis | reverse complement strand
TTTACCCAATTCACTTAAACTTTGGCTCTGATACCAACTTGTAAGGCCCCGTTCCCGGGACGCTTACAGTTGGTCGTTCATTGCACATAAAACATATAGTTACATCTATACAACATAAAAACATCGCAGCGGAACATTCGAAATAGACATCTCATTTCAATATAAAAGCTTTTGCAAAATAATACATCGTAATCCAATTACAAAACCCAAGTTGCATTACATCACAAAAGCATTATAAATATGGATGTCATCCAAAAGAGTTGAGTAGCCGCCTCGTGCCATCCTCAGCAACCATTACCTGCCAATTGGAAACACATAAAAGTCAGTATTGCTGAGTGAGTTCTAGTTTTATGATAAAACATAATTTTCTTTTGTTAAAACCGTTCTTTACTTTCATGCGATCATACATCATACGTATACATAGATATATCATTATTATCTTCATCATTCATTCATTCTTTCTTTCATCCTTTCATTCGTACGTTCATTACTTTCGATGACATGTACATTACCTCGAACATAGTGCACGAAGCGGGTAACTAGGCCTGAGGTCTTTCATAGACCTCGAACATTAGGCATGGAGCTGGCTCCAGTACCTAGGGAAAGTACATTCATCACTCATCTTTTCTCTTTCATTTTGGACCAATCCCATATGCTATACCCCGAACATTATGCACGAAGCGGGTAACTGGGCCTGAGGTCTTTCATAGACCTCGAACATTGTGCACGAAGCTGACTCCATCACCTAGGGCAAGCAGCAAGGATCCCATACATATGGTCAATCACAAAGATTGGATCCCAGTGTGCATCTTTCGGGGTAGCTAACCCGCACACCGTTGAGCTAACACCTTCATTGGGTGTGCACTTCCATACATTTGCTTGCAAATCTTTCTTACATTCATTCGTTCATTAATGCATGCATCTATTCCTCATGTTCCACTTTTCATTATCTTCCACTTTACATTACATAATACTTTTAGTTCATTCATTATCATTCAAAGTAAAGTCAAGGGAAAGATAAACATTCATCATAACCAGGAACATCAACATACACATTCATCATCATACAGGGCAACATACATACATACATAGCATACATCATGCATAAACATGCAACATCATCATCATGCCCAACATCACCTCTAAGGCCTCTACAATCATCTTACGGGAAATTCCACGTCATGCATGAACGTATGAGTAAACTTACGGGAACTTCCACGTCATGCATGAACTTACGGGAACTTCCACGTCAAAACTTACATCTGCACTTTCCCCGAAAGTCAGTCTTAAACTAGGCTTTTCCTCAGGTATAACAGCCCTATTCGGGCGTATGGACACCCTTTCGTCGCATGGCTTCCATACGACTGAACATCATGCGAATGGAACAATGCGGATGAACACCAATGTTGATGAACAGCCATGCGAACGACCTCATGAGGATGGACTCAATGCGGATGAGTCCTTATGTGAATGGAGCTAATACGAATGGACCTCATGCGGATGATGCTAATGCAGATGAGCACTTATGCGACTGGACCCTCAGTCGCATGACTCCCCATGCGACTGGCCCCTAATCATGCGAATGAACTCTCAATCATGCGAATGAACCTCAATTGCACCTCATTCGGCCGTATGGCCTTCATTCGGTCGCCTAGCCCTAGCTGATGTAGAATGCAGTTCATCCCGAACCCAATCTGCCATTTTTGACCTCCAAGCTCATCAAAACCCATTCTAAGCCCAAATCAACCATCCTAAACCTTAGGAATGCATACCACAACACCATTCAAGCACACACAAACTCAAACACAAGACCCAAACGAATCATACACATACACACACATACACAAACGGGTCAAACGCACACACACTTCAAAAACCTGATTTTCAGATGTGTTCCAACCCTAAAACCATTCAAAATGTATAAAAAAGGGGTCCTAGAACTCACACAAACCACACCGAGAAGTAGAGCTTCGTTTAGACCCGCTACACGACGATTTTGCACGCTTGAAACCACTCGAACCAATCTTTCTCTTCTTTTCTCCCTTTTCTCTTTTCCTTTCTTTCTTTATCTGAATTTTGGGGATGTGGGGAGAGGGTAAGGGTTGCCCTCTCCCTTCAAATACCTCCACTTACTCAACTTTCTCTCACTGGCGAGTTTGGTCCCCCGACTTTGGACTTTATTTCTTTTTCTTATTTCATCGGCTTCAAAGAAAATATACGGGTGTTACAGCTTGTCAATATCTGAGTAATCTCTTCAATTTTGGTGGCATCAGCCTAGGAAGAGTTTGTAAGGTTTATACTTTAAGGTTAATGCAACCAAAGAGCTCCCAGGTGCATGCATGATGTACATAGTAGAGTTACTTTGGAAGTTTTACACAAGACAAAGAAAATAAGTTAAGTGTAAAATCTTTCAAAGAAAATTGACAAAATCTTTCGAAGCCAAATATGAAGTCTTTCGAAGCTTTAAAGACAAATTATTCCGAAGCTACAGAGACAAAGTCTTCCGAAGCCAAAGACTGATTTCTTCTGAACCTGTTATTTTCACTAAACCACAATGATTATTTGTGTAATTAACTTTATTACTTATTACTAAAATTATTTATATTTTGTGAATAACTATTATAATTACAATAAATACTATTATTATTATTATTATTATTATTATTAATAATAAATTCAATGAATTCATATGGATTAAAAGAATTAAAATAAAATCCACCTTAATAATACCATACTAACCCTATATTGTCTTAAGGTCAAGATGAAATTATTATTTTGACATCCTAAAATTATTTATAAATAGTATAGATAATATAAATGTTAATAGTTGCTTCTTATATGTTATGTATAATAAATTGGCTCGTGTGATATGTGGTGCTATCAAGTATCATCCACGTGAACCCTTTATCGGTTGTTGTTGTTGGTTGTTGTTGTTGATGTTGTTGTTTGTTGTTGTTGTTGTTGTTGTTGTTGTTTTTTGTTGTTGTTGTTGGTTATTGTTGTTCTTGTTCTTGCTGTTTTTTGTCGTTGTTTGTTGTTGCTTGTTGTTGTTGTTGCTATTGTTGATGTTGTTGTTATTTCTGCTACTACTGTTGTTGCTGCTGTTGCTATTGCTATTGTTGTTGTTGTTGTTGTTGTTATTGTTGTTGTTGTTGTTGTTGTTGCTGCTGCTGCTGCTGCTGTTGCTGTTGTGTTGTTGTTGTTGTTGCTACTGTTGCTTTATTCTTATTCGTATTATTATTATTATTATTATTACTATTATTATTATTACTATTATTATCATTATTATTATTACTATAACTTTGTATATATCGGTAAATTGTATTTAGTTAATAATATAATACTTAATATAAATAGTAAAAATATAAATGAAAAATATAGATATAAGGTTAATTTAAATTATAATAAATAAAATAATACTTAGTAAAGTGAATTAAATCATATACATTAACTAATGTATTGATTATAACTAGTATTTGACCCTGTGTGTCGCCGCAAGGGCTTATGCGATGCCATAAAATGAATATTATATATATTTTTAAAAAAAGAAAGACATCATAAGAATTATTAAATAAAAATATGAATGTATATAGGTTGTTGAATTAGTTTGAGCTATTTTAGTAGCATGGATTTAGATATTAATCATAGTAAGATAACAATCAAATATAAACACCTAAAATAAACTTTTAAATAAAAACCTTAAATAAATCAATGTTAGACTGGTAACACGTGCAACTTGTATCATGTTTTACTCAAAGTGATTTATAAATGTTATATTAGTCTAACTTATATATTTATTGTATTTATATTCAGTGGCTGAACCAAGAATTTTTTCATATGAGGTCATTATTTTTTTATTGATTAGATATAACATCAAATTTTCTGGATCTTCAGATCGAGTTAGGTCAGTTCTGGTCTGGTCGGACTAGATTGAACTAACTACAGGATCGATATATGTTACTAACACTTAGTTTTCTCTCAAACTCACTTACACTCACATGGTTATGATGAAGCAGAATCTCTCAAAGAGTTGATTATAATATACTAAGTAACTTAATAACACAAGGAAATAATTTTTAAGATACTTTTATATATTACTTCTTAACTCAAAGTTTGTGAGACTCTTACAAGCATGATACAAGAGTTACAATGAGAAACTATATATACTATCACCTATAGCAGGTAATACTTTGATACTAGCTAGAATCCTATAACTAAAGCAGATACTACACGGCTATAGTTAAGGTATCTTAGATAATTTCTTATCTAAGATATGATAGTCATGATATGTCCATGACTTACCTTTTGTCACCAACTAAAGTTGGCAATTGTACTTATACATATAGGAGGACAGTGGAATAAAGTATTGTCAACTGCATGGCCTTTTGAGAAAATGTCATGCAGTATCTCAGATTTTTGCAGCGGAGTGTCAGATAAACCATAATTATGTCCATGGCATCATCTTCCGATGGTTAATTGGCTTCGGAAGTACAAGTTCTTCCGAAGCCTTTTATACTTCAGAAGAGGCTGCTTCTTCCGTAGCTTGAGGACTTCTACTTTGGAAGTCTTTGTCTTTAAATTCTTCTAGTGTTGAACTTCAGAAGAGAAGACTTTGTCTTCGGAAGTTGGAGATTTCCTTCGAAGTTGATCTTGGACTTTATCTCCGGAAGAACTCCATTTCCTTCAGAAGTTCCATACTCAGCTTCGAAAGTCCTTTATAAGTTGCACCAAAATAATCTAAGTGTTTTGTTTTGGTTGCACCAGCCTTTCTAGATCCAACAAACTCCCCCTAGGCTGATGCTACCAAAACCTTACTTACTTCTGCTTCTCAAAACTTTTTGCACCAAGGACAGAAGATATTTGTCTATTTTTTGTTCTATCCTGAAGTGTGCTGAGAAGTTTGTGCAAGTCGTCAGTGGATATGAGATCCAATCTATCACTCCTAATGATATGCACCCATTGTTGTGCCCCCCTGAAAAGAGTTAGTTGACGAGAGTTATAGTCATACTCCCATCTAACAATAGGTTCAATTTCAGGATCTACAACCATTTGGAGAAAGGCTTTGCCTTTGGTTGTTGATCCTTTTCTCTCCTCCTCCTCTTTCAGTTTTAACCTTATTCTATTTTTGTCCTAGCAGTCAGCTTAAAGGTTGCTCAAGTAATTTCTGATATGAGTAGCAATCTTGGAGTTTGAGGGGTTGGAAAATGGCTTCTCTGCTAACTCAGCAATGTCAAATCTGCTTAAGTGTAGTAGAGATAAGGTATTAAGCCTGTCCAGCTCGCCATTCTCTCTCTCAACAATAAATTTATGAGAAGAGTCTTCAAACCTCCACTGGACAATCTTCTTTCTTGGCACAAGGGGTTTGTTTGGTACTTTGTCCCCTTTCTTAGTATCCAGAAGAGTCACCAGCTTCCTTCTTAGCTTCTTCTCTTCATCATTTAATGAATCTGAGTTGAGGCCAAGGAGTTTTATAGCCTAGTCCAGTGTTCCTCTTGATAGATCAAGGAATTGATCACTTGTGAGGGAACATGAGGATCCATCAACATAAGTCAGCTTGATAGAATCCACCTCACAAGAGATATCGCTCAAGGTTGTGCATTTGATGAGTTTCATCTTGATCTCCTTAAACTCTTTTAAGGAGAGATGTTTAGAAGGCTAAGGGGATGGTTTGGATGGTTGTTGGGTAGGTAGTGGTTTTTGGGTTTTGGGTAGTGTTTTAGGTTGGAGGATGATTATTTGAGGTGGTTGTGGTAACGAGGTAGGTATGATGGTTGGTAATGGTTCAGGGGTGTAAGGTTCGGAAGTGGGTTCAGTTTTGATAGGGAAATGAAATAGGAAAGGCTCAGGTTGAGGTTGAGGTTGAATTTTGGTTGTAAGTTGGGGTTGAGGTGTTGTTTTGATGGTCATCCCCTGTCCACTTTTGTACATCTCCTTCCTTTTTCCCAAGCAAATATCAGCCTTGATGTCACTGACATGTCGCTATAGTGTATTTTCAGACATGGGACCCACTTGCCTATCAGAGAAGCCGTGAGCCCGAAGATAATCCTTCATCCAGGCCTTCTCACCTATCTTCTTGGCAGCAATGACCCCTACTTCTTCTTATTTTCTCTTCTTCTCCCTCAGCTTTTCTCTTGCAGCTTTCTTCTTCTCTTTCTCCAATTGATCTTGCTCTTTGTTTAAGATCTATAAAATCGTGTCATTGTCATAAGGAGATAGTTCTTCAAGAGAGAAACCCCTGGCGGTTAGGAAAGTTATCCTTTCCCTCATAAGTTGCAGATCAACTTCCTTTTTCTTTCTTTCTCTTTCCACCTCTAAGGCCAGCCTTGTTGATTCTTCTCTTTGTTCAATCAGCAGCATGGTTGCCTTTTCTAGCTCAATTAACTCCTCTAGTGGTAGTAGGAGCATATCTTCACTAACATCTCCAAGCTTGATGAGCTTGTCAATGATCCCCCCCCCCCCCCTTCACTTGTTGTTGACCGCCTCCTGGTTAGCTGCAGCTGCTTTGCTACTAGCAGCTAGCAACTTCCCAGTTTGAATTCTACCTTTCCTTTTAAGTTTCTTAATCCTCTCTTCTTCCTGAATTTCTTCTGCAATCATCTTTTTCTTGCCTTTGGCATCCTCGAAAGTGCTAGACTTTGGTGGTTCTTGGATGGAGGGTTCAGGTTGAGAGATGATAGATGGAGATAATGAAGTTGTCTAAGCTAGGGGTCGGCTGAGAAAGTCCTCACTATTTACCTCAGATGCCAGCTCTAAAATTGCATCTGTGATAATTAGATCCTCGGACAAGGAGAATAGACTTTCCGTAGCTTCCATCTCAGCTTCGGAAGATTGAACATGTTCTTTCAAGGCTTTGACTTTAGCTTCGTAAGTCTGAGGAAATGCACTATATGTCCCAACTATTTCAGTTATTGGGCCATTAGTCCTCATTTCCCCTTCGAAATCAATCTCAGGTTCCATATGGGCCTTAGGTTAACCAACTTCTTTCACAGTGGTAGAAGGTGCACTTAGCCTCTGAAGCTCTTCAGCTCTAAAGTATATTATAGCCGCATCAGGGCTAGGTTGATCTAAAGAAGATCTTATTACGTACTTGGAGAAAATCCTGTTGAGATCTTTGAGCATCGTTGGATCCATTTGTAGGATAATTTGAGGAGGCTCAGGAAAGACTGTTGTTGTGAGAGTTAGATATCTAGTAGATAAGGAAGTTAAAGCTTGGCTCTGTGGTTCCACAATTGTTTGTCTCTGAACACTCTCCCTTTTTGGTAACATTATCTTGAGAGCTAGATAAGCTAGAGGAAGAGGTCAAGGAGACCTAAATAGCTACATGCCTCACAGATCTCTCAATCAGTTTCTCAACTAGTTGAGCCTTGAGATTTTCAATCTCAAGTTACTGAGTGGCGGACCTATCCTCTAAAGTCTTAACCTTTAATTCAAGGTTTCAGACATTAAAAAGTAGGTCTTGAATGGTGAGTTCATGCTTCCCTCATCTTCTTTTGAAGAATCACAGGGAGATGAGGTAACATACCTAGTATGTCCATCCTCACCACCAGATGTGGTTTCTTGGCACCCTAGTTTCCCTTGCCTGAGGGTGTCTCTTTCAGAGACATCAAAAGGCACGGTTGTTGTAGATTCAGTCTCAGAGATGGTACCACTGGCCTAAGGATCCAATGAGGCTCCTTCAGTAGTAGTAGTTGAATCTACATTAGTTCCCTCCACATCCGTGGGACTCACCTCAGTTGGGTGTAACCGATGTGTGCTAGACACAAGAGGTCCCTCTAGACTCTGTTGATCCGTTAGAGGGTGGTGTGGATCAAATTTATTGCCATGAAGAGACGTAATCTCCTTATCAGTCATGATTAAAAGGTCAACAAAGGATAAGAAGTTATGCCTAATGACCCAGGACGTTGGTCAATGTTTATTGGCATTGGCCTTTGGTTGGGTTGTCCCTTTTTAGCTTCTCAAAAGAGTGTTATGACTCATCATGAGGGCTTTCAGTTTGGGTTTCAGGCTTAGGGATTGGAGATTGAGGAAACTCAAATCCCATATTTAGGTCAAATGAGAAGGATGGTGAGACCTCTAACTGATTGGGAGCCCATGTTTCCACTCTAGTCTTTTTGGTTTAAACAGGAGGGCTTGTTCAATCAGAGTAGATTGAACAAGGGTTTGTTTGGTGTGTCTCTAATATGTTTGTTTGATGGGGTGAGCAGAAAGATTAGGTAAAGTAAGGGTAGTTGCAGGTGTGGGTTCATCACCTGAGGGGTTAACAGGGATGTCACCAGGAGCCATTGGCTCAATCATACCTGGAAGAAGCTCAGTGTGTCTTCCAGTGAAATTGGTGGACACTCTCTTCAAGATTTTGAAGATGGTTGGCCTCATTTGAGGAACATGCAGAGTAGCAGCATAAACAAGCTGACGTTGGTCCAACTCATAGTTGATAATGCACTAAATGAACCTGGGATACATGAAGAATGTGTCCCTCTAGAGGTTCCCCATAAGTTTGGTCAGCACAAACCTCGAATAGTTGAAGCGGAGGCTTTTCACCAATCCATGAACTAGGCAGCCTAGTTCATATGGGATTTGATCCCATCCCCCAAACTTATTTGACAAGCAATGGAGAACAACAGGGAGCAGGAACTTCCAGTTGCAAGAGAAGTTAAACTTGTAATTGTAGACCTGCTCACATCTCCATTATATCCGATTTGGAGATATGTGTCATCTAGGTCTAAATTGGGGAACTCTGTAGGAGCGCCTTCATCATGGAGCTCCAGATGCTCCCTGATGAGTTGTTCTATGATAATCAACTCTTGTTCAGAAATGCTCGACCTAATAACCCTAACTTCGTTTAGGATTATGATCTGACCATTATCCCAAAATTCATCCATATGATTCAAATAAATCAGTGGTGTTCACAGTTACAGCAGTGAAGTAAGTAGATAGGGTAAGAAAGGAGATGATTTCTGAGAAGTCATCATCCTTGGACGAGTCAAGGAATGTGGCCTGGTTATGTTGAGGGTTGAGCGCCATTGTTAGGAAGAGCAGATGAAACAAGTTTGAACAGGGTGAAGTTAGGGTGAAGGAAGCTTTGGACAGTAAATTTGGTAAAAGGATTAAAATGAAGAGTTGGGATTATCTAAATGGGTGAAATGGCAGTTTTGGAAGTGGATAAGGTGAAAAGATGGTTTGGGTTAAGATGTGACGGTGGCGGTAAAATTAAAAACCATTTAAAAGATTCTGACATCATTAGTAAAATCTCTGCTTTTTACTATGTGGGGCCCAAAGGTTTCCATTACACTATAAGGTCCTTTTTAAGCATAAGGGATTTTAAAAGGTAATCTTCTTCCGAAGCCAATTTTACTTCCGAAGGTAAATATCTTACTTCCAAGAGTAAAACGTGCTTTTTAAATGGAGAGTTTTATATGCTTCGGAAGTATATCTAATCTGCAATCAATCGCTTCTTCCGAGACTAAAAACTCTTCCGAGAAGAAGATTTAGCTTCAAAAAATATGAAATGAATCTTCCGAAGGTTAATTTCTCTTTGGAAAAACCCATACTTAAAAAGTTTAACCTATTGTAACAGGGCTTAGATTGTTATGACAAAAGACATTACACATTTCAAAAAGGTTTTTCAAGTGAGATAGAGTAATCAATGTTTATCATCCCAATAGTTGTAATGAGATATTTAAATCTTTGTTCATCAAAAGCTTTAGTGAAAAAATCAGCATATTGTTCACTTGAATCAACTTTGATTAGTTTGATCAGGTTCTTCTCATCAATATCTCTAATGAAATGGTACCTGATATCAATGTGCTTTGTCTTGGAGTGCTTCATAGCACTATTGTTGTCAATGTGGATAGGAGTACTCATGAAGTTAAATCCATAGTCTAGCATTTGGTTCTGAATCCATAGCAGCTGAGCACAGCAACTTGCAAAAGCAATGTATTCAGCTTCAGCAGTAGATGTAGAGTCACAGGATTGCTTCTTGTATTGCCATGAGATGATTCTCCTACCAAGAAATTGAAATCCTCCTGATGTGGATTTCTTGTTGATGTTGCAACCACCATAGTCATTGTCTGAGTAACCATAGAGATTAAAGTTGCTATTCCTAGGATACCAAAGACCTAATTTAGGCGCTCCTTTGAGGTATCTAAGGATTCTCTTGGTAGCAAGTAGGTGAGACACCTTTAGAGCAGCCTGATATCTTGCACAAATGCGTGTAGCAAACATGATATCAGGTCTTCTTACTGTAAGATACATCAGAGACCCAATTATTGCCCTATAGTGATGCTAATCAGTATCCTCCCCCTCAGAGTCAGGACAAAGATCATGGTTTCTAGATATGGGTGTCTTGGCTGGCTTACAATCTTTCATATCAAATCTTTCTAAGATATCAGAGACATACTTAAATTGATTGATAAAGAACCCTTCATTCATCTTCTTCTCCTGAACTCCAAGAAAAAGTTATGGAACTCATTTCAAACTTCTTCTTCATAATGCTCTCAAAGTCTTTACACATTTGGTTGTTTGAAGAAACAAACACGATATCATCAACATAGACCTGAATGAGCAATATGTCTTTCCCAGAATTCTGTATGAAAAGAGTCTTATCAATGGTACCTCTAGTGTAACCATTCTTCAGAAGAAATTGAGACAATGTCTCATACCATAGCCTCGGTGCCTAGTGCAGCCCATAAAGAGCTTTATCCAACTTGCACACATAGTTGGGTTACTGTGGGTCTTTAAATCCTAGAGGTTGGCACACATAGACCTCCCTATATATATTTCCATATAGAAAGACACACTTGACATCAAGTTGTTAGACAATAAAATTCTTAGATGTAGCAAAAGCAAAGAAAATCCTAACTGCCTCAAGTCTTACAACAGGTGCAAAGACATCAGTATAATTGATTCCTACCTCTTGGGTGTACCCTTGAACAACCAGTCTAGCTTTATTCTTGATAAACAAGCATCTATCATCTCTCTTGTTCCTGAAAAGCCATTTGGTGCCTATAGGTACTTGACCAGATGGTAGCGGACAAAGGTTCCAAACCTTTTGTCTCTTGAATTGAAGCAACTCCTCTTGCATTGACTCAACCCAACTACTATCCTTCAAGGCTTCTTCTACTTTCTTGGGTTCCATATGAGATAAGAAGCATAAGTACAGTCAAACAATCCAATGATGAGTTTGTCCCTTTGTTCTCACACCTTCAGAGACTTCTCCTATGATGTTCTCAACTGGATGAGTGTTGTGAATCCTTAGTCTAGGAATCACTTCCAGTTGCAAAGATAAATCCAGGTTAGGCATATTTTGCTCAGGAGCATGAACACTTGGACCAGCTGTTGTTTCAATGTCATTCAATGAGGACTGCTTGAATGAAAGAGAATCGTCATCATAAATGATTGGCTAATAAGTAGCATTAATAGTTGTACGTTCCTTCATAATACTACTTCTATCAGATGGGTGTTGTTCAGTGTCACCTGATGAGTTTTCAGGCACACTAGATGGAGCACTGGTTGAAGCTTCACTATCTCTTGAAATAGTTATGCTATTTGATCTTAAAATAGTTGGAGTTGGATCTTTAGTCACTCTTGGAGAAATTGAACAGGGTATGGGTAACTCAAACAGTTGATTAGAATCATTTTGAGTATTTGTTATAGCTGAAACATTCTCACAAGATAGATTAGAATAGTTTGGAAACAATTCTAAATTAAAAGTGTAATCAAGGTCATTTCCCCTAACACAAGGAGTGTGCTCATTGACAACAATGTTGGATGATTCCTCAATAGAGTTGGAGGAATACCCAACAAATATGGCATCATCCGACTTTTTAGCAAATTATGCAAAATTGTCTTTTGTGTTAAGTATGGTACACCTATTGCCATAGGAGCTTAGAAAGTCAATGAACAGTGGCCTCTTGTTCCATAGCTCATAAGGGGTTTTTTCATGTGGCTTAACTACAACAATTATGTTCTACACATGGCATACAGTGTTGACAACCTCTACCCAGAAAGTAAGCGGCAGCTTTGAATCAGCCAACATAGTCCGAGAAGCCTCAATAAGTGTCTTGTTCCACCTCAGCAACACCATTTTGTTGAGGAGTTCTAGGAGCACTGTATTGTCTATCAATCCCTTTTGAGTTACAGAATAAGTCAAGAACTTGATTTTTAAACTCAGTCCCTTGATCACTTCTAATTATATTTACCTTGTGATCAATTTGATTTTCTATTATAAGAATAAAAGATTTTAACGTTTTAGCAGTTTCATCCTTAGTTCTTAAAAAGAATACCCATGTAAATCTTGTAAAATCATCAACTAACACAAGGCAATGTGATTTCCTTCTAATGTTCATTATACTTGTTTGACTAAATATATCCATGTGCAATAAGTGTAATAGGGTGGTGATAAAGTTAAAAACTTTGGATTTATGAGATGCCTTGAGTTGCTTGCCTTTCAAGCATGCAACACAGTTATCTTTGCAGAAAAATTCCTTTTTAGGCAAACCATGTACCAAGTTATTTTTAACCAGTTTATTCATGGTTTTAAAATTGACATGACACATTTGTTTATGCCATAGTGTTGACTCATCACCATCAGCTTTGGAAAGAAAGCATGATACTTCCCCTAGTGGGGAAGCATAGTTCATATCCAGCTTGTACATATCCCCTTTCTGCGAGATCAAAGAAGCAACAATTCCGGAGGAATGGTCATCCCAGTTTTGAGGATTGTTCTGTGAAAAGCATTTGGTGTTTTTGATCACAGAATTGAGAAACACTTAAAAGATTGTATTCAAGTTGTTTGACAAAGTGTACTTTGTCGACCTTTAACTTGTCGTTGGATACACATCCTCTACCGGAAATGTATCCTCCAGTCTCACCTCCAAACTGAACAGGACCTCCATCAAAGTGTTAAAATTTTGAATGAGAGATATGTTCCCAATCATGTGCCTAGAGCATCTACTATCTACAATCCACACGTTATTGTTCTTGTCATATGGATGTTCCTGCACATAAGGTGACAAAGTTAGTTTTTATTGGAAACCCAAGCCTTATTAGTCTTGGGTTCTTCCAATGAGGATTTTATTGAACCAAAATTTATGCATGGGGGTTCAATAAGTGTTTGTTAAGAGGAGGTTTGGGCTGCAACATCTTCTTTGATCTTCCATTCCATCCCTTGGTTGATCATAGAGGATGAGCTTGTTGAAGCTTGAGCAGCATGGCATTCTTCCAAAGCCTCTTTCTTCTTGAAACAAGCCTTCACCACCTTCTCTTCCGAAGTAGTCTTCTTCTGGGATGGTTTCAAAGGAACTCTCTTGGTTTTCTGAGTCTTCACAACTTTAGCTTCCTAAGCCATTTTCTCTTCGGAAGAATAATTTTCTTCCAAAATCAACCTTGCTTCGGAAACAAGCTTTCCCTTATTCATCACTTGGACCGTTTGATAGGTTCCAAATAAGAAACCTTCCTTGACTCTTTCCTTCTTGACCTTATCTGCATAATGTGTGCTAGTAGGATTGTAATAAAAACTTTGTCCATGTGTGCTAGTACTACACACTTTTCTAGGTTCAGAAGTTCCCACCACTTGGAATCTAGCTGAGATCAACACACCTTTTTGCTTAGGGTCAATCTTCAGCTTTGATTCAGCCACTTTCTTGGCAGTTTTTCTGGCTGCCTTAGCCCGGTTTCTTCTAGCTTTGGTGGTAAGAGGTCGGTCATCACCGATAAGAGGGGTAAGGTCTACCTAGATCTTCCCTGTGATGATCTTCACACTTACATTATTCTTTGACTCATGAGAAGGTGGGTCAGTAGATGGGACCTCTTGCTCTTCAGTACCAGACCTTGGTTGTCTAATAGACTCATAAGAGTATGGTGGATCAATTTCATTGGTCCCCAACCCACCTTTGTTTTGATAACAAAGTTTTGAGTGAGAGGATGATGCAAGGATGGCTTGGAAGTTTTGCTCTAAGATAGCATGCTTCTTGGCTTGAGCCTCAGTTGTGACAAGCTGGGCTTGAGCCTCAGAAAATTAGGATATTAAATCCTTTATTTGAGTCTTGTAGTTTGTGTGTTCATGTTTTAAAAGAGACATAGTTTTCTCTAACTCTTTGATTTTTCTGTGATAGTCATATTCAACTCTTTTAAAATTAGATTTTAAAATATTTAAAGACTTAATATCGAATGTAATCTCCATATTGTAGTCCTGATATAATTTGACCTTAGCAATACAAGCTGGAGTACAAAGATTTTCATATACCTTGTTGTCATTAGTTCAAGCCATGAGTGCTTGAGTAGGAGTCATATCTTGTACCATGAAGCTCCGATAAACTTCTTGGGCTATAGTTGTTGTTTCATTTGACTTCCCAGGGGCTTTAGGTGTAGAGGCATGTGAGAAGACATAAGAGGTTCCCGGATTTGACTTGGGAGGCTTGCATTCCCTAGCAAAATGATCAAGTTGGTTACAGTTGTAACACTTCGCCTTGGTTTTGTCAAACCCAAACTTGGTGCTAGCTGGGTTTTGAGGGAACTACCTTCCAGTTCTTTTGAAGAACTTCTTTGCTCTATAGGTAAGCAGAGCCATTTGTTGGACTATGTCCACGTACTCCACATCATCTGGATTGAAGCACTCTAGATCATCAAAACAGAATTGATGATCACTAGAGTACACATTTTCCTAAGACAAAGGCACAACTATCCCGGAAAGAACCTTGTTGAGCCTGTTGAGATCTTGGAGTCTCAGGAAATGTGATGTAGGGTCCTGAAGAGCAGGATGGCTGCTGAGAGTAAGTCAGGTACTGGTGAGGTTGATTGGATCCTAGGCCTTCAGCAACCATTAAAGCATTGCTAGCAGGAAGGCCTGAGGGTCTGCTCATCGGATGGCCCTTCTTGTTTTCCATCTCTACACGGTATCCATCAAGGATTCCGTATAGTTCAGTCATGGTGAGGGAGTTCAGATTCTCTATTTTGATGGAGACATAATAGAACATCCACTCATTTGGGAGTGCACTCATGAATTTCCTTGAGAGGTCTCTCAAGTCAACGGAAACTCCCACAGACTGAAGGGAAGTGATAAGATCCATGTACCTGAAGTATTACTAGCTGAGGGTCTCTCCAGCAATGTAGGTAAAGTTCTCAAACTGCTTTTTGAGTGAATTTTTCTTTGAATCATTGGAGTTAGAATACATTTGAGATAGTGCATCAAACATCTCTTTAGCTGACTTGCAAATGCTCAAACCCCACCATGATGGAGTTGGGTATAGCAGTTATAAGAGCAGTCGTAGCATTTTTGTCTATGTCCATCTTCTTTCGGTCTTCATCATAGTAGTCTTTTCGATCATGGCACCATTTCCTCCTGGTGCGGCAACCTTTGGTTTGTAAGGACCATTGACAATAGTGCAGGATCGGTTAATGTCACTTAACACTTTGTTTTTCTCTCAAATTCACTTGAACTACACTCGGATGAAGGCAGAGTCTATAAGAGTTGATCATAATATAATAAGTAGTAAAGAACACAAGAAGTAATTTTCAAGGTACTTGCATATATTGCTTCTCAACTCAAATGTTACAAGACTCTTACAAGCATGTTGTTATGAGTTACAATGAGAAACTCTATATAATAGTACCTACAGTCGGATATACTTTGATACCACCTGGGATCCTATAACTAAAGTAAATACTACAAAGCTATAGTTTAATGTATCTCAGATAAAGTCTTATCTGAGATATGGTAGTCAGGACATGTCCCTGACTTACCTTCTGTCACCAACTAGTTGGTAACTTGTACTATCATAAAAGATGAACACTGGAATAAAGTATGGTCAACTACATGGCTCTTTGAGAAAGCGCCATGCAGTATCAGAGGTATGAAACGGAGTGTCAGAGATCATACTTATGTCCACTGGTACATAGCAGTGTATTCTGAAGGTTAAATGGCTTCGGAAGAACAAGTACTTCCGAAGCCACTTATACTTCGGAAGAGGCTACTTCTTCCGAGGCCTGAGGACTTCTTCTTTTCTTCATACTTCGGAAGTAGTCTTCTGATTTATTCTTCTTGGACTTAATCTTTGGAAGTAAGTTCTTAAACTTTGGAAGTAGAGTTTGTCTTCAGAAGTTGATCTTTCACTTTGTCTTCGGAAGAACTCTACTACCTTCGGAAGTTCCACACTTGGCTTCGGAAGCCTTTGTAAGTAGCACCAAAATTTGTCTAAGTGATTTGGTTTTGGTTGCACCAGCCTTCTTCTTGATCCAACAAACTCCCCCTAGGCTGATGCTACCAAAACCTCACTTGTTTCTGCTCCTTAAAACTTTTAGCACCAAGGAGAGTAGATATTTGTCAGTTTCCTTGTTCTTTCCTGATGTGGTGCTGAGAAGCTTGTACAAATCCTTAGTTGACAGGAACTCCAGTCTGTCACCCTGAATGATATGTACTAGTTGTTATGGCCCTCTGAAAAGAGTTAGTTGATGTGTGCTATAATCATATTCCCATCTAACTATAGGTTCCAATTCAGGACCCTCGACCATCTGTAGAAAGGTTGTGCCCTTGGTAGGAGGTCTTTCCTTGTCTTCCTTTCTTCTTAACTTCAACTCTTCTTCAATCTTGGCTTTTGTAGTTAATTCAGCAAGATGAAGACTGCTGAGATGATTCCTGATGAGAGCAGCAGTTTCAGAGTTGGAGGGGTTGGAGAATGGTTTCTCTACTAACTCAGCAATATCAAACCTGCTAGAGTGTAGCAGAAAGGTGGCATTCAGTCTGTTGACTTCACCATTCTCTCTTTCCACAACAAAGTTATGAGTAGCTTCATCGATCCTCCACTGGAGTATTTTTCTTTCTAGGCACAAGAGACTGACTAGGAATGTTGTCCTCTTTCTTGGAATCCAGCAGAGTCACCAGCTTTTTTCTTAGTATCTTCTCTTCATCATTCAAAGAGTCTGAGTTGAGGTCTAGAAGTCTTGTAGCATGGTCCAGTGTTCCTCTAGGCAGATCAAGAAATTGATCTCTTGTGAGGGAACATGAAGATCCATCAACATAGGTAATGTTGACAGAGTCTTCCTCATAGAAGATATCGCTCAAAGTTGTGTAGTTAGTGAGATTTATCTTGATTGCCTTGAACTTCTCAAGGGAGAGATGTTTGGAAGGATGAGGGGATGATTTGGAAGGTTGTTGGGTAGGATGAGGTGATGTGGTCCGGGTAAGAGCTATAGGTTGAAGGATGGGTAGTTTGGGTGGTTGAGGAGATGGAGTGGATAAGGGTAAAGGTGTGGGTTCAGGGGTGAAAGGTTCAATTTTGATGGTGAATGGAGAGGGAATTGGTTCAGGTTGGGGTTGAGTGGTTAGTGTGAAGGTCAGTCCATGTACCCTTCTATACATCTCTCTCTTTTTGCCCAAACATATGTCAGCCTTGATTTCACTGACAATCTGTTGGAGTGTCCTTTCAGACATGGGACCCACCTGCCTTCCAGAGAAGCCGTGAGCCCGAAGATAGTCTTTCATCCAAGCTTTATCACCGGTCTTCTTGGTTGCAGTGACCCTTGCTTCTTCTTCCTTCTTCTTCTTTTCCTTCAACTTTTCTCTTGCAGCTTTGAAGAGCCAAAGGATTGTTTCATCATTATGTGGAGATAGCTCTTGAAGAGAGAAGCCTCTGGAGGTTAGGAAATCTATCCTTTCCCTCCTGAGCTGCATGTCAGCTTCCCTCTTTTCCTTTTCCTTTTCTTCCTCTGAGGCCAACCATACTGCTTCCTTCTATAGCCTGGTTTCCTTTTCTAGTTCTAGCAACTCCTCTAATGGTAGCAGGAGTGTTTCTTAATTGGCAGCTCCAAGCTGAATGAGCTGGTCAATGATCTCTTCTCTTCTTTTGTTATTGACAGCCTCCTGGTTGGCTGCAGTTGCTTTTGTACTGTCAGCTAGCAGCTTCCCATTTGGAAGTCTTCCTTTTCTTTTCAGTTTTTCAATCTTCTCCTCTTCCTGAAGCTCTTCCACAGTCATTTTCTTCTTCCCTTTGTTATCCTTTGAAGAGCTTGACTTTGGTGGTTCTTGGAGAGTGGATTCTGATTGTAAGAGAGGCAGAGAGGGTGTCTGAACAAGAGGTTGATCCAGAAAGTCCTCACTATTCACCTCAGATGCTA
>BJCM01217569.1:0-12324 GCA_018326385.1 Flaveria bidentis | reverse complement strand
ATTATGTATTTTGTTTAAGAATATATAACACGATAGAAATTGTTTATATTCAAAATAATAATCTTTGTTCCCATAAGTACGGAGTACCCAACAAAATGTAAAAACCTAATATATATTTATTGTGTTTTCATATAAATTAATGTGAAAAATTAAAAAAAAAATTAAATCGAGTCGGCTCGAACGAGCCACGAGCTGGCTTGAACTTTTCACTAGCCGAATTCGAGCCGGTGTTTTAAGCTCATTAAAATTTTCGAGCCGGCTCGGCTCGGCTCGATAAGCTTCGAGCTCGAGCTCGATCCCATCCTAGCTCGGCTCGGCTCGGCTCGTTTACTGCCCTGCTGTTGTTGTCAATGTAGATAGGAGTGGTCATGAATTTGAATCCGTAGTCTTTCATCTGGTTCTAAATCCATAGTAGCTGAGCATTGCAACTCGCAACAACAATGTATTATGCTTCAGCAATTGATGTAGAGACACATGATTGCATCTTGCATTGACATGAGATTATCATTCCACCAAGAAATTGACATCCACCTGATGTTGATTTCTTGTTGATGTTGCAACCACCATAGTCACTTTTAGAGTAGCCATAGAGATTGAAATTATTGTTCCTTGGATACCAAAGACCTAATTTAGGTGGTCATTTGGGGTATCTTAGGATTCTCTTGGCAGAAATTGGGTGAGACACCTTTGGAGTAGCCTGATATCTTGCACAAATGCAGGTTGCAAACATGATATCAGGTCTACTTGCTCTGAGATACATCAGAGAACCAATAATTGCCCTATACAAATGTTGATCAGTATCCTCCCCCTCAGAGTCAGGACAAAGATTATGGTTTCTGGGTATGGGTGTCTTGGTTGACTTACAATCTGTCATGTCAAATCTTTCTAAGATGTCATTGACATACTTAGACTAATTGATTAAAAGCCCTTCCTTCATTTGCTTCACCAGAATTTCAAGGAAAAAGTCCATTTTTCCCATGGAACTCATCTCAAACTTTTTCTTTATGATGCTCTCAAAGTCTTTACACATTTGGTCATTTGAGGAACAAAATATGATGTCATCAACATAGACTTGAACCAACAAGATGTCCTTTCTAGACTTCCTTATGAAAAGAGTCTTATCAATGGTACCTCTAGCGTAAACATTCTTTAGGAGAAACTAAGACAATGTCTCATACCATAACCTAGGTGCTTGGTGTAGCCCATATAGAGCTTTATGTAGTTTGCACACATAGTTGGGGTGATGTGCGTCTTCAAATCCTGGGGGCTGGCACACATAGACTTCCCTATCTATATCCCCATATAGAAAGGCACACTTGACATCAAGCTGGTAGACAGTGAAATTCTTGGATGTAGCATAGGCAAGGAAGATCCTAACTGCCTCAAGTCTTGCAACAGGTGCAAATACATCAGTATAATCGATTCCCCCTCTTGAGTGTATCCTTGAACCACCAGTCTTGCTTTGTTCTTGATAATCAAGTCTCTATCATCTCTCTAGTTTTCGAAACCCATTTTGTTTCTATAGGTACTTGACCAGATGGTAGCAGACATAGGTTCCAAACCTTTTGTCTCTTGAATTGAAGCAACTCATCTTGCATTGATTCAACCTAACTTTTATCTTTCAAGGCATCTTCTACCTTCTTAGGTTCCATCTGAGATAAGAAGCATGAGTATAGGCAGACATTCCCATGATGAGTTTTCCTCTTGTTCTCACACCTTTAGAGACTTCCCCTATGATGTTCTCAGCTGGATGAGTGTTGTGAATCCTAAGTAAAGGAATTATCTCTAGTTGCAAAGATAGATCCAGATTGGACATATTTTGCTCAGGACCTTGAACATTTTGTCCAGCTGCCATTTCAAACTCATTCAACGAGGACTGATTGAATGAATAAGAAACATCATCATTTGTTGTCTATGAGGCAGTATTAACAGTTGCCTGTTCCTTCAAGATGCTACTTCCATTAGCTTGGTGTTGTGTAGTGTCACCTGATGAAATTTGAGGGTCAACAGGTGAGTCACTGGTTAAAGCTCCACTATCCCTTAAGATAGTCATACTGTCAGATCTGCCAATAATGGGAGCTTGATTTGTTGCAGCTCTTGGAGAACTTGGAATAGGTCTGGGTAGCTCAAATAGTTGGTCATCATCAGAATTACTTTGAGCACCTATCCAGCTGAAACATTCTCATAAGATGGTTTAGAATAGTTTGGAAACAATTCTAAGTCAAAAATATGATCAGGGCCATTCCCCTTAACACAAGGAGTGTGCTCAAATTGTCTTTTGTGTTAAGTATGGTACACCTGCTGCCAAAAGACCTTAGAAAACTAATGAATGGTGGCCTATTATTCCATCACTCATAAGGGGTTTTTCCATGTGGCTTTAGAACAAGAACCCTGTTCTACACGTAGCATGCAGTGTTGATTGCCTCTGCCCAGAATGTTAGAGGCGGCTTGGAATCAGCCAACATAGTTCAAGCAGCCTCAATAAGTGTCCTATTCCTCCTCTCAGTAACACCATTTTGTTGTGGAGTTCTAGGAGCACTATATTGTCTGACAATCCCTTATGAATTACAAAATGAGCCAAGAACGTAGTTCTTATACTCAGTCCCTTGGTCACTTCTAATTATTTTAACCTTGTGATCAATTTGATTTTCTATTTTAAGAATGAAAGTTTTTCACATTTCAGCAGTTTCATATTTAGATCTTAAAAAGAATACCCATGTAAATCTTGTAAAATCATTAACAATCACAAGGCAATATGAGTTTCTTCCAATGCTCATTATACTTGTAGGGCCAAATAGATCCATGTGCAATAAGTGTAATGAAGTGGTGATAGAGTTAACAACTTTGGATTTTTGAGATGCCCTGTGTTGCTTCCCTTTCAAGCATGCAATACAGTTATCTTTGCAGAGAAAATTCTTTTTAGGCAAACCATGTACCAAGTTATTTTTAGCCAATTTATTCATTGTCTTAAAATTTAAATGACGCTTTCGTTTATGCCATAGTGTTGACTCATCGCCATCAGCTTTGGAAAGAAAGCATGACACTTCACCCATTGGGGAAGCATTATTCAAATCAAGTATATACATATACCCTTTCCTGAGAGATCTAAGAAGCACTAATTCTTGAGGAATTGTCATCCCAAATTTGAGGATAATGCACTCATGTTCTATGTAGAGCATTTGATGCCTTTGATCATAAAACTCGAAAACACTTAACAGGTTGTGTTCAAGCTGTTTAACAAAGTGAACTTTGTCAACTTTTAATTTTCCATTGGATATACTTCCTCTGCCAGAAATATATCCTCTAGCCTCACCTCTAAACTAGACAGGACCTCCATTATAATGTTGAAATTGTTGAATGAGAGATCTGTTCCCTGTCATGTGCCTGGAGCATCCACTATCCATGATCCAAACATTGTTATTCTTGTCATATGGATGTCCCTGCACATAAGATGATATGATTGGTTTTGATTGTAAACCCAAGCCTTGTTGGTCTTGGGTTCTTCCAGTGATATTGACATAATTGAACCAAAATTTAAGAATGGGGGTTCAATGGATGTTATTGAAGAAGAGGTTTGGGCTGAAGCATCTTTCTTGATCTTCCAATCCATCTTTTGGTTGTTCATGGAGGATGAGCATGTTAAAGCTTTTGCAACATGGCATTCTTTTGAAGCTTCTTTCTTTTCGGAAGAAGCCTTCACCTCCCTTTCTTCCGAAGTAGTCTTCTTCTAGGATGGTTTTAAGGGGACTCTTTTGTTCTTTTGAGTCTTGATAGGTTTAGCTTCTGAAGCCATTTTCCCTTTAGAAGAAGGACTTTCTTCCGAAAGCAACCTTGCTTCGGAAACCAGCTTTCCCTTTTTCATCAATCGAACCATTTGATAAGGTCCAAATGAGAAACCTTCCCTGACTCCTTATCTTTTAACATTATTTGCATAATATATGCTAGCGGGATTGTAATAACAATCTTTGGCCATGTGGTTTTGCAGACCACACATTATGCATGTAATGTTAGTCTTTTGGGAACTTGAGGATTGTTGTTTCTTGTTCTTTTTCTCTTTATCAGCAACATTTCCCTTTAACTTCTTATCCTTTAGTGGCACAAGAGTGCTAGTACTACACCCCTTTCCTAAATCAGAGTTTCCTACCGCCTAGAATCCAGCTGAGATGAATATACCCTTTGTTTTGGGTCTATCATCAGCTTAGACTCAGCCACTTTATTGGTAGTTTTTCTTGCTACTTTAGCTCTGATTCTTCTGGCTTTGGTGGTTAGGATTTGATCATCACTGACAGGAGTGAGTAAAATTACCTGGTTCTTCCCTGTGATGGTCTCCATGGTTGCATCACTCTTTGACTCATAAGAAGGTGGGTCAGCAAATTGAACCTCTTGCTATTTGGTACCACACCTTGGTTGTCTTATAGACTCATAAGAGTGTGGTGGAGCAATTTCATTGATTCCCAACCCTCCTTTGTTTTGGTAACAAGGTTTTGAGTAAGAGGATGATGCAAGAATGGCTTGGAAGTTTGCTCGGAAATAGCATACTTCCTGGCTTGAGCCTCAAACAATTTGGATATTAAATCCTTTATTTGAGTCTTATTGTTTGTGTGTTCATGTTTTAATAAGGACATAATTTTCTCCAACTGCTCATTTTTTCATTGATAGTCAGATTCAACCCTTTTAAAATCAGATTTTCAAACATTTAAAGACTCAATATCGGATTTAATCTCCATATTGTAGTCTTGATACAATTTAACCTTAGCAATACATGCAAGAGTATAGAGATGTTCATATACCTTATTGTAATATGTTCCAGCCATGAGTGCTTGAGCAGGAGTCAAATTTTGTACCATAAAGCTCTAGTCAACTTCTTTAGCCATTGCATCTATCTCTGTTGACTTTCCAATAGGGTTTGGTGTAGTGGGATGTGTGAAGGCCTGTGGGGTTCCCGGATTTGACTTGGGAGCCTTTTATTCCCTTGAAAAATGACCAAGTTAGTTACAGTTGTAATATTTGGCCTTAGTTTTGTCAAACCTGAATATGCTATTGGTCAGGACTTGGGGAAATTGCCTTCCAGTTCTCTTGAAGAACTTCTTTTCTCTATGGGTTAAGAGAGCTATTTGTTGGACTATGTCCACATATTCCACATCATTTGGGCTGAAGCACTCTAGATCATCAAATCAATATTGATAGTCACTAGAGTGCCTACTTCTTGAGACAAAGGCACAACTGTCCTGAAAGGAACCATGCTGAGCCTGTTAAGACCTTGAAGTCTCAGGAAATGTAATGTATGGTACAGAAGAATAGGATGGTTGTTGGGTGTATGTTTGTTAATGTTGAGGTTGGGATGGTCCTGAGCCTTCAACAACCATTAGAGTATTGCTAGCAGGAAGACTCAAGGGTCTGTTTGTCTGATGGCCTCTCTTGTTTTCTATTTCCAAACGGTATCCATCAAGGATGCCAAAGAGTTTAGACATGGTGAGGGTGTTCAGATTTTCTGTCCTCTTGATAGAGACACAATAGAACATCCACTCATTAGGGAGTTCACCCATGAACTTTCTTGTGAGGTCTCTAAGTTCAAGAGTAATTCCCACAGACTGAAGAGAAGAAATAAGGTCCATGTACCTAAATTATTGCTGGCTGAGGGCCTCTCCAGCAATATAGGTGAAGCTCTCAAACTGCTACTTTAATGAGTCCTTCTTGGAGTCATTGGAGCTGGATTACATATTAGCAAGTGTATCAAACAGTTCCTTAGTTGACTTGGAATGCTCAAACCCTACCTTGATGGAGTTGGGTATTGCAGTCATGAGAATAGTCATTGCATTGTTGTCAATGTCCAGCTTCTTTCGGTCCTCATCAGAGTAGTCTTCAACGACTTTCTCTATCATGGCACCATTTCTACCTGGTGTTGCCACCTTAGGTTTATACGGGCCATTAACAATAGATTGCCACATCTTGTCGTCTTGATACTTGATGAAGCATTCCATGCGTCTGCTCCATAAGCTGAAGTTTTCAGGAGTGATGATGGGTGCTTTAGTCATCGTCCTCATTTCTACTTCAGACTTGTTGAGGGCCATTTGAGTGTAGTGTAAGAAGGATTGAAAACAGGTTGATTAGGATGGTAAGATCTCACAATCAAGAGACTAAGAAGCTCTGATACCAATTGCAGGATCGATTTTTGTCAGTTAACACTTGGATTTCTCTCAACCTCATTTATACTACACTCGGATCAAATGAAGCAGAGTCTCTACTAAGAATTGATAACAATATAATAAGTAGAAAAGAACATAATGAAATAATTTTCAAGGTACTTGTATATAATTTCTCAACTCAAAGTTTTACAAGACTCTTACAAGCATATTACATAAGTTACAATAAAAACTATATATACTACTACCTACAGCCGGATATACTTTGATACTAGCTGGAAACCTATGACTAAAGCATATACTACAATGCTAAAGTTAAGGTATCTTAGATAAAGTATTATCTAAGATATGGTAGTCATGACATGTCCATGACTTACCATTTGTCACCAACTAAAGTTGGCAACTATACTAACTGATAAAGGTGAACAGTGGAATAAAGTTTGGTCAACGACATGGCTTTTGAGAAAATGCCATGCAGTACCTCAGAGGTATGCAGCGGGGTATCAGAGACACCGTATTTATGTCCACTGGTTCATAGTAGTGTCTTCCAAAGGTTAGTTGGCTTCGTAAGAAAAAGTTCTTCTGAAACCACTTATACTTCGGAAGAGGCCACTTCTTCCGACGCTAGAGGACTTCCTCTCTTCTTCATACTTCGGAAGTTGTCTTCTTATCTTTTATTCTAAGTCTTGATCTGTAGAACTGAATACTTTGTCTTTGGAAATTGGAGTTTATCTTCGGAAGTTGATCTTACACTTTGTTTTTCGGAAGAACTCTTTTTCCTTCGGAAGTTCCATACTTAGCTTCGGAGGTGTTTTATTAGTTGTACCAAAATAGTCTAAGTTATTTGGTTTTGGTTGCACCAGCCTTCTTCTTGATCCAACATAAGTTTTTTCAACAAATAAACCCATAAAGGTATTGGCTTTACTATCAAAACTATGTTAAGTTATTGTAGATCATTAATATTGTATGCATAATAGCCCCAAAACACATTCATATATAAAAACAAGGATCGATAACTCACTTTTGTGGTTTTGATGAGAACCCTAACCAAGTAGAATATTACTCGCGAACTACATATAAACACACAAAGGTGTCAACTTCATCATCCTAATTAGTGTATAAACATCATTTAGACATAGATCTACCTTTGATATATAGGAAATGTAAGAAAGTCATGCCTCTTCGCCTGCATGTAACACCTAAAAATTTTAAGGGAAACGAAAGAGGACGAAGTTCTTGCGCAAAGGGGAGTTCTTGCACGAGAACCCGCGTGATGGGGTCCTATAAATAGGTAAAAACACTTGTTTAACCCCATTATCGTGTGAATACTGCAGCTGTTATAGAGAGAAAGACGTGTTGTAGAGAGAAAAAGTGATGGTTTGAAGTGTTTAAGGTATGTAACTCGTGTTTTGTACTAAGAATGTTCTATTGATGAATAAAATGCATGAATGTGTAGTGTTGGTTCAAAAACCTCTCAAAAGAGTAGGTTTGGTGTTAAAATCTTCAAGAGCTGAGTTTCTAACCCCTTTTTATGCAAGTTTTTACGCTTTGGGGCTATTGTGCATACTAAAATGCTTGTTTCCGCGCAACTGATGTGACTTGATGTGTAAGGGTTTGACTTTAGTATGGTTCTTGTGCGCAGGAAGGTTCTTGCATGAGAAGATGTTGTCACGTGGCCTAGTTCTCGTATACTTTGTCGTGTATGTGTTATGTTATCTTACATTCTATCCATTTTTGAAAATGCTAAAGTTTTATAATATGTCTTTACTTTGCATGTTGTATGTAACTTAATTATCTTGAAATAAAAGTGAAAGATAATGATGATAATGAAAACTAGAATTTAATGAATGAATGAAATTACCAGCAAAATGAATGGGGGTGCACAACCATGTTCTTGTTAGCTCAACTGAAGTACAGCTTAGCTAGCCCATGAGAATACGTTTCACGGGCCTAATCCATAAGATTGATCATATGATAAGGGATCCTTTCTGCTTTACCCTGGTACTATAGTTAGCTTCATGCATAATGTATGGTAGTTTATATATAATCTTGAACATAGTACCAGCTTCATATACAATATTGGAGGTCTAGCATATGGCATTGATCCATACAATGAAAGATAATGATGAAAGAAAGAAAGAAATAAACAATGATGAAGGATAACGAATGATTATAATAAGATGTATGTATTGATGAATGCTTGCATTTTAAAAGGAAATGCTTTTTTAAACTCAAATTATTCTATTATAAAACTAGAACTCACTCACCGTAGCTGACTTTGTATGCATAATAGTTCGCAAGTGATTGATGATGCTAAGGAGGTGCAGGCATGGACATAAAAGTTACCTCAATAGTTCAAGTTTGGCAACCATATTTTTGGAAAGGACATTCATATTTATACCATTTTTAAAATATAAAGGAAACAACACAATGTTTTGATGCAATTATAATGCAAATGAAATTTATGTTCCTGCTGCAAATGTTAAATTATTAATGTTTTATGCTATGAATCACCAACTGTGAGGCTTTCTGGGAATAGGGCCTTACAAGTTGGTATCTGGGCCAAAGTTCAAGAGAATTGGATAATAATACTTTTAAACCAAAACTTATACTAAAAATAGGATAAAAAGGTGAAAGGATGCTAGTTTGAGTAGTTACATACCTGGAGGTAAATCTTTTAGGTAAAGTAATGGAAACAAAATTATGTGGGTGTGTTATGTGAATTATGTGCTTTTAGTAAGTTTAGACACTAATGTAATCAGGATAGGAAATGATTAGGGGATGAAGAGTGAAGTAAGGGCTAATCATAACTGGCCACTTTAATTAGAAACTTATTATACTTGACATAATCTAAGTTATTACCTTAAATGATCGTATTGGTTTTTGGATCTTATAGTACTTAGGAGATGGATGGTGGAAGGTAATCGAAAGCGTCTCAAGGTGGAGGTCATGGTGGACGTGGTGCTGGACCGTGTGTCATTATGAGTTTGGCTAAGACTATAGAAATAATTCATAAGGAGTCCAATCCTTATAATTATGAAGGTGAGGATGAGAGTGCCAATCTGAAGGCCTTAGTAAGGGAGGCTGTAGTTGATGAGGTTCATCAAGTCATGCCAATGATTCTGCCATCTATGGTAACTGAGGTTATTAGATTAGTGAGGTAAGATGGAAGGAAGGAGTAATGAGAAGGAGAAGAAGAAAAAGAACAATGCTACAAAATGGGGTAAAGAATGAGGATCAAACAAGCAAGAGTAACCTGAGACTGAGATGGTTGTTTTCTAGTGATCTGGAGGAGGAAGCCATGCAAAAAACTACAAAGGGGTGCAACTATGGTGAATTCCAGAGATGCAAGCCCCCCATGTTCGACGGAATGGGAATCTTACTAATGCTTACCGCTGGGTGAGAGAGCTGGAGGCTATATTGGATATCAACGAGTGTAGGGAAAATCATAAGATGAAGTTTTCTGCTTACTTGTTTGTGGTTTCAACCTTGTGCTGATGGGATAACATTGTACACTCTAAGGGTAGTAGGGCCATTAGTTATATAAAGTGGCCGAAATTGAAGTGGCTAATGATTGAAGAATTTTGACTTCACTGTGAGTTAAATATGATTGAAAGGAAGTTTCTGCAGCTAGAGGTAGGAACCATGACACACCACTAGTAGATGACCAAGAGATACACAGACAAATGATCGTGTAGGTGACACCGGTATCACGAAAGATCAAGAGATACATCCAAGGTCTTCCTATGGATATCCACAGACAAATGATCATTGCCCGACCAAGTACTTTTTATGTAAGTGGTTGATCTGGTAGGGAGACCATATAAGGAGAGGGAGGAAGTGGCCGTGGTGGAGGCAAAGAAGAAGTGGAATGGTGACAATAACAGTAATAGGAAATGGTATGGTGTTGGTGGCTTTACACCTGGTAGTAAGAAGGCAAGAGTGGATGAAAGTGTTGGAAGGACCATGCAGGGGGATGAAAGTGGAGGTTGAATCTATGCTTTAAGTGTGGGAAGGAGGCTTATATGGAAAGGGATTGTTCCGTGGTGAAATATTACAACTACAGTGAATCAGGGCATTTGAGTAGCGACTATATGAAGTCAATGACCAAAAGTTCCAGGGCAAAGAAGGGATTCGAGAAAGGGAAGAAGGGTTAGAAATCCAAAGCTAGTACATTTACTATAACAAGAGAGGAGGCTAGGGTGGACCCTTATGTGGTTTCAGGTAGATTCCTAGTAAAACAAACTTATGCATCTATACTCTTTGATTCTGGTACTAGTAGAAGTTATATTTCTACTGCCTTCTATGATAAGTTGCCTACTAGAAGTAGAAAGATTGATGACCCCTTCAATGTAAAAACTACCATTGGGTGATGTTGAAGGAGGTGCAGGCGTGGACATAGAACTAGAACTCACTCAGCAAGTTGACTTTTTATGCATAATATTTGGCAGGTGATTGATGATGTTGAAGAGGTGCAGGCATGGACATAGAAGCTAATGGGATCGTTCAAGTCTGGCATCCGTATTTTTTGAAAGTACATTTATATTTATACCATTTTTTAAATGTAAAGGAAATGAAACAATGTTTTTTCTAGAATAAGAACATGAATGAAAGTCATGTTTCTGCTGTGAATATTAAATTACTAATGTTTTATGCTATAAATGACAAAGTGTGAGGCTTCCCGGGAATGACGCCTTACACTCTATCAATTTTCTCCCTCTCAATCTTTTTCACTCTAGAACTTCCTCTTTTGGCAAGCTTCTTGGGTAAGTAAGGGAGCATAGGTGGCTCCTTTGCTAAAAATGGTATGTTTTATGTTTTCACTTTACTTTTTCGTATCTTTAGCCCCTACCCTATAATATATTAGAACATCTTCCTTTATTTACTTAAATCAAGATTCAGTTAATAGAACAATGATAACCGCCTCATACACTCCCTATGCTATTTTCTTACAATACATAATTTCTAGAGAGAGAGAGAGAGAGAGAGAGCGCGCTTAAGGATAGAGAGGGAAAAATAGATTTATGAAGATAAAGCTAAAATGAACATAAAGTTATGATTTTTCTATCTTGTTTTACATCTAGATGAACATATATATGCATGAAGCATGTATTATGTAACACCCTGTTATTTATTTATTTTGAAGCTGACGAAAGAAGAAAAAGAAATAAAATCCAAAGTCGAGGGACCAAACTCGCCAATGAAAGAAAGTCGGGTGAGTAGGAGTATATAAGGGAGAGGCAGCCCTTACCCTCTCTCCACACACTCACAAATCAGCCAAAGAAAGAGAGGAGAAGAGAGAAAGGAAGAAAAGAGGAAAAGTGTTGGTTCGGGTAACCAAAATCGTCGAGAAGCGAGTCAAATCGAAGCTCTACTCATCGTGGTCATTTGTGTGAGTTCTAGGACCCCTCTTTTACTTGTTTTCAAACGATTTTGGGGCTGGAACACATTTGAAATCGGATTTTTGAGTGTGTGCATGTTTGAACCGTTTGTGCATGTGTATGTACGTGTATGATGCCTTTGAGTCTTGATTGTGAGCTTGTGTGTGCTTGAATGGTGTTGTGGTATGCATCCCTAAGGTTTAAGATGGTCGATTTAGGCTTAAAATGGGTTTAGATGAGCTTGGAGGCCGAAAACCCTCGGCTGCAGTCGGGACGAACTGCATTCTGCATCAGCTAGGGCTAGGCGACCGACTGGAGGCCGAATGGAGGCCATACGGCCGAATAGGGTGCGATTGGGGTACATTCGCATGATTGAAGGTCCATTCGCACGATTGAAAGGCCAGTCGCATGGGGGTCATTGGATTGGAGGTCCAGTCGCATAAGTGCTCATCCGCATTAGTCCCATTCACATGAGGTCCATCCGCATTTGTCCATTCGCACGACTGGGTGTTCATTCGCATGAGTGTTCATCCGCATTGGTTCATTCGCATGAGGTTCAGTCGCATGGAGGCCATGCGACTAAAGGGTGTCCATACGCCTGAATAGGGCTGTTGCACCCGAGGAAAGTATAGTTTGACTTCTGACTTTCGGGGGAAAGTGCAGATGTAAGTGTTGACATAAAGGTTCCCGTAAGAGCATGTAAGATGACTGTTGAGACCCTAGAGAGCATGTAGGGCATGATGATGATGATGTTGCATGTTTATGCATGTTATGTATGTATGATGTTGCCCTGTATTATG
>BJCM01217567.1:0-10048 GCA_018326385.1 Flaveria bidentis | reverse complement strand
AATATGGTTTTCGTTTGATTCTATTAACACATCCAGTTGATACACTTTAATCTTCATATATGATGCATAGGCAAGGAAGATACGAATGGCTTTCGTTCTTGCCACGGGTGCAAACACTTCATTGTAATCTATTCCCTCAACTTGTCAAAATCCCTGAACTACAAGTCGAGCCTTGTTTTTGATGATCACACCTTGATCATCTTTCTTTCATTTCAAGACCCATTTGGTGCCAATGACCTTAGCACCTTTAGGTCTATCCACTAGAGTCCATACACCTAACTTCTTGAACTGAAGAAGTTCTTCTTGCATGGCACTCACCCATGCCTCATCATTCAGGGATTCACTTACATACTTTGGCTCAAACTGAGACACAAAGTAATGATATGCATCATCATGAAGGTATCCCTTTTCCATCACCAAGGCATGATCAGCTGAATATAGCTGATTTCTAGTCTGAACTCCTGATCTGAAATCTCCAATGACATTATCCAAGGGATGATAGATGCTTATGCATGATCCAGGAGTGGTTGGAACAACTATCTCAGAATCAAGATTATGAACATTAGGTTCTTGAGCTGAGGCAGTAGGAGTATGAGGTTCCGAAGGCTCAGAGGCATCAACATCAGATGCTTGTGGACTTGTGGTAGAAGGAACCTGTTCCTCTTGGTTGTTCAGATCATTTTCCACAGCTTCTTCATCAAAGGAGGAGTCACTATCTTCAAGTGCTCCCCCTGAGTTGTTAGTTGATCTATCGTGTGAACCGGATGATGTTGAATCTGGAGCCGGTGTGTTCAATACATCATACATCATCTTGGTTGCCAACTCGTCGTCAAAAGTGGAGAGTGGTATGTTGAAGGACTTGAAGAATCCATCATAGTCGAAAAAGAAAGCAGGTACTTTTCCAGCAGATGGTGTGGTGTATCTCTGAACATCAACGTTACACCACACTTCTACTTGACCGTTGAGTTGTTGTAAACTCTCTTGTTCGGTATGTTGTATCCTAGAAAGATACCTTCATCAGCCTTCTCACTAAATTTGCCCTCCTGAGTCTTCTTCTGTAGGGTGCACGGTGCGCCAAACGGCTCGATATACTCTAGATTTGGTTTACGTCGTTATAGTAATGGCTCTGATACCACTTGTTAGGATCGTGTATTGAACGAAATACTAACTGATAAACGTGTATACCGAATCAAATAGTGTGGAATCCTATTTGATTGGTGATCCAATCAGTGAGAATGCACTTAGAAATAATTATAGATTGAATCTAAATGTTAAGAACAATTTGGAATCAATCTAGTGCGATGTATGAACTTGGAACAGGTTCTTAGAGGTCTCTGGACAGCTAGGGTACGGATGTAGTCGAAGTGTTCTTAATTCTTACGTTTTTCCACGAATTAAGTGGTATTTATAGGTTAGGGTTTCTCATTCGAGCGACTGAACCATTTGCATGGTTCAGTCGTGAGATTGAGCAATACAGTTGATCCATTCGTACGACTGAGTGTTCAGTCGTGCGATTGAGTCAATCTCATGTTACACTCCTGCAACTGATCCACTCTCCTGGTTTAGTTGTGCGACTGAGTCATTAGCATGAAGTTGTTCATGCGAATGGTCCATTAGCATGGCCATTCGGATGAGAACCTCATATTACTAAGTTTGAATATATTTATTAATCATTACATTACTAATATGAGTTCAAACAACCACAAACCTATATAGTCAATTCAATAAGCGTTAAACTACTAATTAATGAAATAATAAACATCATAAGCACAACCAAACATTTGTATTTCATTAAGTACCCAATCTATTACATATGTTTAAGACAATAAAGACATATTACATTAAGCTCAGAAACTAGGTACACATGTATCTACAATTCTTGAAACCCAAATACTTGTGTTTTGCTATCTTGTTATGTCTCTCATTTACTTTTGTTCTTAGCATATTTTATTCTTGTTAACCATTTCCCTATTTGATTTGTTAAGTGTTCTAAAGAACTTTCCTCAATTGTGTTGTAAAGTGCATTACCCTTTCTAATGGTCCTGCAACAAGATATGCTCATGAGGAATGACCACCATGGGCCTAAGAACAATGCACTCATGCTTAGTAAAGAGCATGTTATGACTCTGATCACAAAATTATGACAAACTCAAAAGATTGTATCCAAGCTCCTTGACAAAGTTTACCTTCCAGTATCTCCCCTACCCATGCCCCTTCTAATTAAGACAATGCTGAGTTTACCATTTGTGACCATGCCCTCTCTAATTATGTAACCTACAGTATCTCCCCTAAAAGAAACTAGCTCTCCATCAATCTTCTCAAAATGTTGGAGTAGTGACCCATTGTCTGTCATGTACCTGGAATGGCCATTATCAATGATCCATACATTCCTGTTTGTCTTGAGTCATTCCTTCACAAAAGAGATGGTTACTTATTTTTTGAAACCCAAGCCTTATTAGTCTTGGTTTATCAAAAGAAGTTAAAGACAATACAATAGTAATAGATCCTAAAGTCATGTTTTGAAGATCATTTGCTTATGTTTTGATGACTGGACCTTCAGAAGATCTTGTTTACAGTGCAACAGGATTCAGTACTTCAGAAGTATTCCTTTGTTTCGAGACCAAATTTTCTTCCAAAGATAATTTTCCACTTGTTTTCTTTTTCATGTTGGAGCTTCCGAAAGGAAAATATTTTTCTTCTGAAGCTTGCTTCTTCTTCAAACTCTCAGAAGTTTCTTTCTTGGTCATGTGGACATTGCTTTTTGGATTGTAGAGGCAATCCTTAGCAAGATGAGAAGTACTTCCACACATGACACAATCTATTTTCTTCTTCCTAAGAGTCTTCTTTTGTGAACAAGGTTGAACTTGATCACTTTCCTACTATATCTTCATCTTTTCAGATGTTGTGGCAATTCTTTTAGGGTGAGAATTACCTTTGGAGTTGGATGGTTCAGGTTGTGTAGCAATGGTACACAACTAATCAGCCTTCTTCTTGATGCTGGGATAATTTGGACAGGAACTAGAACTCTTGGTACTGGAGTTCAAGATTGTGTATTCAACCTTAACCACATTAAAACTTGTAGAGATAAAAACTTGTTTCTGCATAGAGTTAAAGGTGTCATTGATCTCTTGAGCCTTCTTGAACTTCCTTTTAGCCTTCCTAATCAAGTTCTTCCTTCTTGACTTGGTCATCCCAACTCTTTTCCTCTCCCTAGAGAAATAGTGACCCTTCTTAGAATGCTCTTCTTCACTCTTCTCAGAGGCATCCTTCACTATTTCCTCTTCACTCATGGGGTCTAGGAAGGGAAGCTCATCTTCACAAGTTCCATGCCTAGGAGATCTTACAGACAAGATTGTGTTAGGAGGAACTATTTCACTAGATCCCAGTCCCTGTTTATTTTGATAACAAACTTTTGCATGCAAGGATGAGGATATAATTTTCTTGAAGGTCTCTTCTTCAAGAACATAATTTTCTGCCCTAGCTTTGCTGATCACAAGCTCAGCTTGGCATTCAGTTAACTTAGTTATGAGATCTTTAATCTAAGTCCTGTAGTTGGTGTGTTTCTGTTTAATAGTTGAAATGGTTTTCTCTAGGTCCTCTACTTTTAGTTTGTAATCATTTTCAACTGTTCTGATATTAGATTTTAAAATATTTAAAGTCTCAAGATCAGATCTTATCTTTAAGTTGTAGGACCTGTATCTGTTAACTTTAGCAATGCAATCAGGTGTATAGAGATGTTCCAATACCTTGGCTTCATCATAGTCTACCATAAGTGCTTGGTTAGGAGATGTATCTTCCACCTAAAAGCTCCAGTCAAAGCCTCCTTTTTCAACAGCAACAATAGCTTGCTGCTTTGGCTTCTCATTCTGGGTGGCTCTCTGTGTAGTTTGGCCTGGCTTGTGTTTGGCCACCATTTATCCTTGGTGCCTTACAGTCCCTTGTAAAGTGACCATCTGGTTACAGTTGTAACACTTTATTTTGCTTTTGTCTAGCACAAACTTTCAACTGGCTGCATTGCTTGGAAACTTCCTTCCTGTTCTCTTGTAGAATGTCTTGGCTCTATGAGTGAGGAGAGCCATTTGCTGAACTATCTCCATGTATTCTAGGTCATCTGGATGGATCAAGTCCAGATCTTCAAGGGTGAGGAAAAAGTTGTATGTGCTTTCATCAAATGACATAAAGGCTATCATGGCTTTCTGATCAATCTCTATTCTTTTCCTGTCTTCTTCAGAATAGTCAACCATATATTTTGGAATTATATCACCCAAAAAGTAGCTGAAGAAGTGCTTGGTATGGGAGGCCCTGAGACAACAGATTCCCACATCCTGGAGTCTTGTCACTTGATGAACCCTTCCATTCGTTGACACCAAGTGTCAAAGTCTTCAGGAGTGATCAGTGGGGACTTTGTCATGGTTCCGATTTCCATATCAGCTTTAGTGAGAGCTACCATTTGAAATGTTAAGTATTTTGTGTTTGGGAGGAATCTTAGAATGGTGAGATCTTACAATCAAGAGCCTAGAATGCTCTTATAGCAATTGCAGGACTGTTTAAGGGATGGTCACTTACAACATAACACACAATGAAGAGTTAGAATACTTAACTGATCAAATAGGGAACTAGGAACAATATGTTATGATATTTAGAACACAAGCAAATATGAGACAGAACAAGAACAAATAACACAAGGACATTGGTTTTCAAGAATGTTCTATATTGCTCTTAAGTTCTTTACAAGTGTTACAAAGCATAAAAAAATATAGAGACCATTCCTCTCTTCATAAATTGGTTAGGAGTGTCTTCATATATTGGTTGTCCTTATCATGATCATGACCATTCCTCTCTTTATAAATCGGTTAGGATCACTCAAACTTTCAAAATACCTTCTCAAGTCAAAGAGATCATTCATAGTAAGTTAAGCATGTCTTGCTAGAAGTAGACATCTTGACCACCTTGATCTCTATTGACATACCATATGTCTGGATTTGTAGCAAAACTCCAAGCAAGATGGGTATTCCTGATGCAAGACGCTTTACTTGAGTTGGAGTGGATTGAGTAGCCTCTTCTCTCACATCCTTAGGCTGCTCTAACTTATCCTAAGGTCTGGAAGTGGATGCCTTTGGTTTCTTCTTTGATACAAATTTAGAGGCCATCCTTTTCTTCCTTTTTAACTAAGTAGACTGGCCTTCAATACCAGATTGTTATGTTTTGTCTTTCTTAGTTGGGTCCTCCTCCCTCGTAAGTTCAGAAGGAGAATGAGTTGGAACATGTTGTGGATTAGAAGATGAAGCTTGCTATGGTCTAGCATAAGGTCCAGGTTATGTTGTCTCAAATGGTTCAACCTTAACCTAAGCTTCAAGTGGAACTTGACTTGGTGGGGAGTGTAAGTCAACAAGATCTCCTCTTTTAATCATCTACTTGATCACTCTAATATGCTCATCCATAGTGGATAGAGATAATGGACCAAGTCTCCAGCCAAAGAATCCATATAGCTTCAACAAGCTCATCATCCTTTTCCTATCAGTAGACTTCTTTTAACACTTTTGGATGATGGCTCTTGACTTTGCTGCTTCTTCCCTCATCTTCCTCATAGTAAACTTTTGTTCTTTGAGAACCTATAGTTCAAGATACTTGAGGTATTCAAACTCAATATACTCATATGATAAGGGAAGAAGTACAACTGCCTGATGGAGACCTGTGGCACTCAAGTAGTTGATCATGTTTTGTCTGTCAGCTTCTTTGTCTAGTTGAGGTTGTTCACTTGCCACAGCCTCTTCTTCAGGACTTTCTAGAATTGGGGAGAGGGTAGGAGCATGTTTATACAGCCTTCTCTACCTTCTTTCTTTGTTGGTCTTGAGGAGCAACTCTACATCCTCTATCTCCTTCCTTTCCTTAGACAATTCTTGGTCTGACAGTTCATTCAATTCCTTTAAGGGGGGAGAGATGATCTCATCAATATCATATTTCCTGGTCACCGAATAGTGTATCCTGACCGCTCTAAACTCATCATTTTAAGTGTTTGGTCTGTGAGCAGCCCTGATAGCAGCTTCCATAAAACCTGAGGACCCACTAGAACTTTCTCCCCTTAGCTTCATCTTCCTTTCTCTCCTCTTCCTCAATCTCCTTAGGTGTCAATATCCTTTTCCCTTTGTCACCCATAAACCATTGTGACTCAAGGTGGAGAGAGCTTTGGCCTTTATTATCCGATGTAATGGTCAGACTCTGGCCAGAGAGAGGCTATGAGACACCTTCACCATCAGGTGTTTCACTGAGGGAATAGGATGTTGAAATTGTTGGTTCTGTGCCAGTACTCACAGGTTCTATCACTGGGCCTTTAGTCAAGGTTTCTCATTAGAGACCTTCACCAGCAGGTGTTTCCTGTTTTATATCCTTTCAGCCATTCATTCAGTTTGCCTATGATGAATTAGATGTGCAAGTAGTATGTTAACAAGATCAAGACCTTCATAGTAGTTCAAGGTTTGAAACTTGAAGATCTCTTGTTGCCCTTGAAGTCTATGAAGTATAAGGGCTCTTCTCTCAGCATCATACATCCACCCTAGTATGTATTTTGAAGCTCCTTAGGGTGGGGATGACATTGCCCTTGGAATACCCTCCTAAAACAAACTCTAAATGAGAGAGTCCACATCAATAAGAACTTGAGGAGGTTGCTAAGTATGGATAATTGCAAGTGAGGATGGTGAATCCTCTATGTCCATACTCTCTGAAGAACTCCCAGGTTCTATGATTGTTAAGACTTTCTCCCCTTTTTATTGCAGCGTCTCTCTTTTGCATAGGTGAGGTATGAGTTAGGTCTATCATAACCACAAGTTCTTCTATTCTTGTATGAGCTCTCCATAAAGGTCTCCCAAATAGTTTCTCCTTAAGATAAGAAATCTCAAGTTGTTGATCATTGACCCTGTTTGTAGGGTAGTCACTGAGATTCCTAGTGACTAACCTTAGAGACTAAATAAGTGCATGTTTTTTATAGTTTTTGCACCTTTAGTCTCATGTTTCTCATTTTCCTCTCATCTTCATTAGAAGAATCATTAGGGGATGCGAGAATAGGACCAAAGTCTTCTTCCTCATCACCAACATAGTGTTCTTGGCTGCTAGATTTCCTATGCTCAATGACAACTTTAGGTGAAGTGTGAATGGGCTGAGTTTCTATGGTTGAGGTCTTAATAATGTAATCACTTGTAGAAGTAATTGCCTCTTCCATATGGACCTCCTGAACAAGTTAAGGAAGATCCACCTCAGTAATGGGTGAATGATGTGGGCTAGACAGGGGAGAGACAGGAGTATCCATCTTTCTTTGAGTGGGGGAATTGTAGAGAGACTCAAGATACTCATTGAATCCAAAGTCTTTATCATTATAAAATTCAAGGTGAGAATTTGGTTGGTTGAGATCAAGAGGCTGGGGATGGTAACTTTCCCTAAAGGTTTATCACTAGAGTTTTGAGATTTTAAGTGAAGGCTTAAGGTTGTTGGGCTTGTGAGATAATTAGTCTGAGCATGAGGAACCTCAACACTGATCATTTGTGAGATGGGAGTGGTTTACTCCTCAAGAGAAGTAGGAGCTCCAGTGTTCACTTCTTCCTATATGGGTGAGGATATGGGGGCTTGCAGAAGCTTAATAGCTTATACAGAGGTTAATTTGGATTTTCTTTGGTAGATGTGGATGATTTGTGGCTGTTTTGGTGGTTGTGAGATAGAAGATGTGGGTTCAACACTAGCTTGTGCTGCTAGGTTCTCACCTTGAGCAATTAGCTCTAACATTGTTGGGGCGATGGTTGTTTCTACCCTAGAGAAGCCAACATTTGTCTTCTTCATTGTCTTAAAGATGTCGAACTTCAAAAGTCCCAATTTAAGAATATTACCTATTCCCCTCAACTGTGAGCCTAGTTCACAGTTAAAATGTGTTGAACATATCTAGGGAACATGAAATGCTCTAAGGAGTCCTAGTTAGAAAGTTAATTGGTATACATAAATTATGAGTACTTGAACTTGACCCCCTAAACCATCCCATGAAGTATGAAGAAGAGATCCTTTGGAATTTGGTCCTATTCTCCATGCTTGTTGGACAAGTTATGGATGACCTCATGAAGTAGGTACTTTCACTGAGATGAGACCTTCCTTTTCCTGAAGGTCTTCACCAAAAAATCTCCCTCATAGCCCATCTGCTCGAAAAAGTGGTTGACAGTGACTTTAGGAAAGGACAACATACCTTCTACATAAACCAGATGAAGATGTGTGTTAGTGATGGTTGGAGTGTTGAAGATTGTCCCCCCTACACTATGGCAGACAGTGCCTTAAAGGAACAGGGATGTTTCTATGGTTAAGGTTGACCATTTGTGAAAGATAAAAAGTGAAGGAAGATAAGGACATTGTCGGTTTTGGGTGAATTTAGGTTTAGATGTGTTTAAGATAAAGAATAGAGTAAAAGAAGGGGGAACCGTTCGGTATATATATACAAAATGGATAAACTATAAAATCTGGATGTCGGTCCCACCTCTAAAAAAGTGCCCAAAAGGTTGTTATCTTGGAAGTCAAAAATCTTCCAAATGTATTTTCTCTTCGGAAGTATCTTAACATCCTCTTGATAGTAACCAGGTGTGACATCTTAGGGTCGTCTTGATATCCTGCACAAATGCATGTGGCAAACACGATATTGAGCCTGCTAGCTGTATGGTACATAAAAGACCCAGTCATAGCCCTATAAAGGTGTTCATCCACACATTCCCCCTTTGTAATCTTACAGTCAGTCATGTTGAATCTTGTGAGTATGTCTTGTACATACTTTGACTGACTTATGATGATGCCATTGTCAACTTACTTCATTTGAATTCCTAGAAAAAAATTGAGTTCTCCCATTACACACATTTCAAATTTATTATTCATCAGCCTCTCAAAGTCTTTATAGAGCTTTGGATTATTTGACCCAAAGATAATGTCATCTACATATGTTGGGTTTTGTTACATGTTTATCAAAGCTAGTTTAACCATTTAAACTACAAAAACGCAGCGGATTTTAATAGTCTTACTTTGGCAGCAACCCTTGGCTCTATATTTATCCATATGAATATCTACTAATCCAAGTTCATAATAGTCTTACTTGTTCCCACAAGTATGAATGACTACGGATGTTCTGAGTAAATAATTTACTCATGGATTTTAAACATGCAAAATTGGAAAATTAGTTGAAGTGGCGATGTATGCTGAATGGAAGGGACCACCCCTAGATCGGCAATGAATTTCTTTGACCATGCAGCTTCCTTAGCTGCTAATGAAGTGGCGATGTATTCTGACTCTATAGTTAATAATGCAACCACATCTTGCTTAGAGCTCTTCCAAGAGATTGCTCCTCCATTCAAGATGAAAATGTACCCAGATTGTGATCATGAATCATCCCGATCAGTTTGGAAACTTGCATCCGTGTAACCCTTTACTATGAGTTCCTCCTCACCAGATCCATAGATTTGGAACATATCTTTGGTCCTCCTTATGTACTTGAATATGTTCTTAACAACCATCCAATGACTGTTTCCAGGATTTTGTTGGAATCGGCTTGTCATGCTCAAGGCGCATGACAAGTTCGGCCTAGTGCATATCATTTCATACATGATGGATCCTATGGAAGATGCATACGGGATTCCCTTCTTTTTGTCTTGTTCTCCTTTGAGCTTGGACATTGAGTCTTACTCAATATCGTTCCTCTTTGGATAGGTATCGTACCTTTCTTAGAGTTTTCCATCTTGAACCTTTTCAAGATCTTATCAATATATGCACTTTGATTTAAACCAACCAACCGCCTTGATCTATCCCTATAGATCTTTATTCCCAAAATATTGGTGGCTTCACCAAGATCCTTAATGGAAAAACAGCTTCCAAGCCAGATTTTAACACCTTCCATGGTTGGAATGTCATTTCCAAATAGTAGGATGTCATCGACATACAATACTAGGAAAGTGATGATGCTCCCACTAGCTTTCTTATATACACATGCTTCATCAGCATTTTTGATGAACCCAAATTTGATTATCTCTTCATCAAA
>BJCM01217552.1:0-13866 GCA_018326385.1 Flaveria bidentis | reverse complement strand
ACAAACAAGAAGCACACGCAGAAAGACATCACACGCAGCCACATAACCTCTTGTGTTCGGGTTGAACCCGAACACCCAAAACCCTAGAAATGGACAACAGTAAAACGAGCAAGAAAGGGACAACCAAGGTCGTCTACCTGCAAGGATGGAGTAGACTAGGTTGTAGATGAAGTCTAGATGATGAAAACGAGACGAAACGGGGCAGTTTTGGTGCAAAGAAGAAAATGTAAAGTGAAGAAGAATGAAGAAGAAGAAGTGAAGAAGAATGAAGGCTAGGGCTGGAAATGGGGTTTATATACCCAGCCCTAGTTTGTAAAATGTCAATTTTAGTCCCTGCACTTAGCCCCCGAGTTCCCAAAGTTTGTTTCGGTTAAAAACTCTAAAAGTGTTTGTTATATTAATGTTAAAAATGTATTTAATGATAATTGGCACTTAATATGGTTTTATTAATGACAATAATTTTATATAAAAATGATATATTTAGTGATAATAATGAAGAAATTTGTAAAAGTTTTGAGCATAGCACACGTTCACGATGAAAGCACAAGCATAAAGATGGTAACGCAAGTATGATATCCACACAAGGAGTTGATAAAGGTGAGGAATGAACGATCAAAGAAAAGTTAACGGAAAGTTGCGTTAATTGACAGACCTTGAGGTGACGGATGTCACAGTATCCCCCAGTTGAGAGAATTTCGTCCCGAAATTAAGCTGGAGTTAGGTCCAAGAGTGTTATCCTCGAATAGATGTGGATATTTAAGTTTCATCTGATCTTCCCGTTCCCATGTAAACTCTAGCCCTCGTTTTGAATTCCATCTCACGCGAACAATTGGTATTCTGCTGCGCTTCAATTGTTTGACCTTTCGATCCATGATCTCAATGGGCTCCTCAACAAAATGAATCTTTTCGTCAATCTTGATGTCCTCAATTGGTACGTGAAGTGATTCATCAGCCAAACACTTCTTGAGGTTCGACATGTGGAAAGTATCATGTACACTGCTGAGTTCTTGTGGTAACCTCAATCGGTAAGCCACTGGACCAATTCTTTCTGTAATCTCGAATGGTCCTACGTATCTTGGGGCTAACTTCCCTTTCTTTCAAAACCGAGCAATTCCTTTCCAAGGAGAGACCTTGAGTAAAACTTGATCCCCAATGTTAAATTCTAGAGGCTTCCGACGGTTGTCGGCATAGCTCTTTTGGCGATCTCTGGCTGCTTTTAGTCTATCTTTGATTTGGAAAATCTTGTTGGTTGTTTCTTGAATGATCTCTTGACCTGTTAACTGACTTTCACCAATCTCGGCCCACAAATGGGTGATCTACATTTCCTTCCATACAACGCTTCGAACGGTGCACACCCAATACTGGTACGGTAGCTGTTGTAGTAAGAGAGCTCAATCAGCGGTAGATGAGTGTCCCAACCACCACCAAAATCGATTACACACGCCCTCAGCATGTCTTATAGCGTTTGTATAGTTCGTTCACTTTGGCCATCTGTCTGAGGGTGATAGGCGGTACTCATATCTAATCGAGTGCCCAACGCTTTCTGTAATGTTTGCCAAAATCGTGAAGTAAATCGGTTGTCACGGTCGGATATGACTGACACTGGCACTCCGTGTCTTGTCACGACCTCTTTTATGTACAATCTGGCCAACTTATCCATCTTGTGGTCTTCTCGGATCGGCAAGAAATGTGCTGATTTCGTCATTCGATCCACAATGACCCATATCGAGTCATGTCCGCTGCTCATTCTAGGGAGTTTGGTAATAAAATCCATGGCTATGTTCTCCCATTTCCACTCGGGAGTCTCAGGTTGCTATAATAATCCCGATGGTTTCTGATGTTCAGCATTAACTTTCAAGCATGTCAAGCATCTCCTGACGTACATAGCAATTTCTTTCTTCATGCCTGGCCACCAGTACAGATCTTTGAGATCGTGGTACATCTTGTCTGCACCAGGATGAATAGAATACTGCGTCTTGTGTGCTTCATCCATGACTAAGGTACATACACCTCCCCATCTGGGAACCCATATATGATCCATGAAGTACTGTATACCGTCATCCTTGCAAATCATTTGTTTATCCAACCCTCGGAATTCTTCTCCCGTAAGGTTTTCTTCTTTCAACGCCTCACTTTGTGCAATTTGGGACTGAGCTTTCAAGTTCATTCGAATAGTCAGTCCCAACGCTCGAGCATGTAGTGGTTTCGCTCGTTCTTTACGGCTTAAAGCAACAGCCACCACGTTAGCTTTCCCCGGGTGATACCAGATTTCACAATCGTAGTCACTAAGAAGCTCTACCCAGCGTTGTTGTCGCATATTAAGTTCCTTCTGATCTAGGATATGTTGGAGGCTCTTATGATTTGTGTAGATGATGCATTTGGTTCCATACAGGTAATGCCTCTATATCTTGAGTGCAAATACTACAACGCCCAACTCAAGATCATGAGTTGTGTAGTTCTTTTCGTGCACCTTAATTTGTCGCGAAACGTAGGCAATCACCTTATCCTTCTGCATTAGTACACATCCCAATCCTTGATGTGAAGCATTGCAGTATACCACAAAATCGTCAGTTCCGTCTGGGAGGGACAATATCGGTGCGTTACACAGCTTTTCTTTCAATGTTTGAAACGCTTGTTCTTGTGCATGTCCCCAATCAAACTTCTTGTCTTTCTGAGTCAACAAAGTTAACGGTTAAGCGATCTTTGAAAAATTTGCGATGAAGCGACGATAGTACCCGACCAATCCTAAGAATTCTCGTATCTCTGAAGGTGTCTGGGGTGCATCCTATTCCTTCACCGCTTCGATCTTGTCGGGATCTACATGAATCCCATCCTTGTTAACCACATGACCCAAAAACTTCACTTCTCGCAACCAAAATTCACACTTCGAGAACTTGGCGAAAAGTTTCTCTTCCCGTAATAGTTCCAATATTGCCCGAAGGTGTTCTTCATGATCCTCTTTCGATCAGGAGTAGATAAGTATATCGTCTATGAACATGATCACAAACTTATCTAGGTAAGGTTTACACACTCGATTCATTAGGTCCATAAACACCGCTGGTGCGTTGGTCAACCCAAATGGCATGACCAAGAACTCATAGTGTCCATAACGAGTTCTAAACGCTGTTTTTGGTATGTCCTCCTCGAAAACACTTAATTGATGATATCCAGAACGAAGATCGTTCTTTGAGAAATACGAAGCTCCCTACAAATGGTCAAACAGGTCGTCGATCCTGGGAAGAGGATACCGATTCTTCATGGTTAACTTGTTCAACTCATGGTAATCGATACACATATGGAACGACCCATCCTTCTTTTTGACAAATAATACCGGTGCTCACCACAGTTAGTGACTTGGCCGAATAAAACCCTTCTCCAGTAGTTCCTGTAATTGACTAGATAACTCTTGCATCTCAGATGGTGCTAACCGATACAGCGTCTTTGCTACCGGTGTAGCTCTAGGAACCAACTCTATACGAAATTCCACCTGTCGTGGAGGAGGCAAACCAAACAAGTCATCAGGGAATACATCTGGGTAGTCTCGTATCACTGGAATATCTACTAATTTTCTCTCTTCTTCTTTCTTTTCTACCACATGAGCCAGAAAAGCGTAGCACTGTTTTCGTAAACTCCGGCGCACTTTCATGCAGGAAATAAGCTTTAAGTTTCTTCCCGGTCGTTCTCCTTGAATTCTGAGTACCTCCCTGTTTGGCATGGGGATTCGTACTACTTTGTCCCAACAGACAATCTCAGCACTGTGTTTCGATAACCAATCCATTCCCACAATCACGGCAAAACTTCCTAACTCAAAGGGTATCAAGTCTATATCGAAGGCATGGTCCTCCAATATCATCGAGCACTTCCTAATAATCTCATCGGTCAGTACAACCCTACCATTGGCCATTTCTATAGAGTAGCTAGTTTCTAGCCTACTATGACTCAAATCAAGCAATTGTACAAACTCAGAAGATATAAAGCTATTGTCTGCTCCAGTGTCAAATAATATAGATGCAAAGTGATTATTGAGTAAGTGCGTACCCGTGACAACATTCGGGTCCTAGCGGGCATCATTGGCTCCAATGACAAATGCACGTCCCTGAGCTGTATTTCCTTGGTTTACCAGGCCTTGATTTCCAGCTATGGCCATCACCGGTTGATGGTTGTTCCCTTGTTGACCCGGTGCCCGATTCAGTCTGGGGGATGATGGAAGTTGCACCTATCACATTTGGGGTGCGGTCCAACATACTCTCTCCAGCCCTGCATCACGTTCGCAAAGTTTCTGGTGGTCTTGGCCCTTTTGTCAAATTTCACGACACTCGACCGACTCATTTCCCCAACATCCTTTCTCTTCTCTGCCCCTCTTCCCAACACCCCTGTTCTCACCATCTCATCAGTTAGAGCGCCATCCTTCAGAATTGCGCTCTGTATTGTAGGAGGAGCAGCTGCTGTTACCATTGCCCGAATTTGAGGCGCAAGTCCCCAAATATACATCTCAATCCTTTTCGATTCCGGAGTGACCAGATGTGGAACCAATCTTGCCAACTCATGACAGCGGTCAGTGTATGCTGCGTGCCCAGCCCCTACCATAGCATGATTCCAGAATTGATGCTCAAGTTTCTGCATCTCATTGAGAGGGCAGTATTCCTCAGTGATCAGTGCCTTAAATTCATCCCATGACATCTTCATTGTCGATTCTCTTCCTCTTCCCTGAACCTGGGTGTTCCACAAGTTAGTGCCTTGCCCTGCAGTGAACACATGGCATACTTGATCTTTTGGCTGTCGAGGAACTCACTGATATCTATCACTGCCTCCATCTTCTCAAGCCATCTGGTCAAGGATATGGCTCCACCTTTCCAATCAAACCCTTTCGGTTTACAAGCCACAAATTCCTTGTATGAACATCCCCAGTCTCATTACCGGCAGTTCCACCATTCCCGGTCTCCTGATTGCTTTCGTTCCAAGTCGTGTTCCCATTACCCACTTCAGTCTCAATTTCGACTCGACCTCTTTCTCCATTATCCCCCAGCTATACGAGGAAGAATTCACACACACAACAACTTCAGTCGCACAACAGGATCAGACGCCCAACTCAACATTCCATTCGCACGAATCAAGCCTTATTCGTACAAATCAGCTTCATTCGTATGATTGAACCTTCATTCACATGACTGGCATTCAGTCGTACAACACAGCACTCAATCGCACGACTCAACCTCCATACCCACGAATCAACCTTCATTCGTACGAATCAGCTTCATTCGTACGACTAAACCTTCATTTGTATGATTGGCATTCAGTCGTGCGATACACGCACAATCGCACATATCATTCATCCGCATTGAATCAATCGCACGCATCATTCATCCACATTGACTCAATCGCACGCATTCATTTGATCGCATGACTCAGTCGCATGATATACCCAGTCGCACCACTCAGTCGCCCGAATGATACACTCGCACGACTTAGTCGCATGACTCACCCAGTCGCACGGCTAAGTCGCATGAAAGACCCAGTCGCCTGAACTGCATGTTTGCGAGTGCAGAAGTGCAGAGCAGCCATCGGCTGCCCCGAGCACGAGGTTTACACAACAAGAACTTCCAGAAACACACTACAAACACACACAAACAAGAAGCACACGTAGAAAGACATCACACGCACCCACACGACCTCTTTTTTCGGGTTGAACCCGAACACCTAAAACCATAGAAATGGACAACAGTAAAACGAGCAAGAAAGGGACAACCAAGGTCGTCTACCTATAAGGATGGAGTAGACTAGGTTGTAGATGAAGTCTAGACGACGAAAACGAGACGAAACAGGGCGGTTTTGGTGCAAAGAAGAAGATGTAAAGTGAAGAAGAACGAAGAAGAAGAAGTGAAGAATAATGAAGGCTAGGCTGGAAATGGGGTTTATATACCCAGCCCTAGTTTGCAAAATGTCAATTTTAGTCCCTGCACTTAGCCCCCGAGTTCCCAAAGTTTGTTTCGGTTGAAAACGACTTTAAAAGTGTTTGTTATATTAATATTAAAAATGTATTTAATAATAATTGGCACTTAAAATGGTTTTATTAATGACAATGATTTTATATAAAAATGATATATTTAGTGATAATAATGATGAAATTTGTAAAAGTTTTGAGCATAGCACACGTTCATAATGAAAGCACAAGCATAAAGATGGTAACGCAAGTATGATATCCACACAAGGAGTTAATAAAGGTGAGGAATGAACGATCAAAGAAAAGTTAACGGAAATTCGCATTAATTGACGGACCTTGATGTGACGGATGTCACATCGTGCAAGTCTATGTTGACGATATTATTATTGCTTCACCAATCCTAAGCTTTACAGGGAATTTGAGGAGGTCATGAGAAGTCGCTTTGAAATGAGCATGATAGGGGAGATGTGCTTTTTCCATGGTTTGTAAGTTGAACCAAAGCCTGAAGAAATGTTTATTCATCAGGAAAAGTATGTCAAAGAAATTCTTAAGAAATTCAAGATGGGGGACGCTTCTTTCGAATTAGACCCATTCACTACACAAACATGTCTTACTCCATATGAAAATGAGAAATCTGTTGATCCTCATCTTTACGGATCAATAATTGGTTCCTTAATGTACCTTACAGCCAGTCTTCCAGACATTACTTTTGCTATGGGGTGTTGTTCTCCATACCAATCTAACCCTAAGGACTCTCATGAGAAGGCAGTCAAACAAATTTTCCATTATCTAAAAGGCTCTTCTCATCTGGGTCTTTGGTATCCTTATGGTGGAAACATTGATTTGTATGCTTATTCTGACAGTGATTCTAATGGTTGCAGGTTAAATAGAAAACCAGTCACTAGAGGTTGTCAATATCTGGGAAACTGTCTTATATCATGGTAGAGCAAGATACAAACTACTGTGTCTCTTCCATGGGGGTGGTAGAGTATATTGCTTCTTCTAGCTATTGTTCTCAAGTGTTGTGGGTACAACATCAGATGACTGACTACAGGATCAATTTCCTTCACACTCCATTATTCTGTGATAATGAAGCAGCCATTGGAATCACAAAGAATCCAATTCATTATTTTTGCACCAAGCACATTGAGATGAGGATTCATGTTATCCATGAAGCTCAAGAAAATGGTATTATTTATATTATTCATATTGACACAAAAAATAGAAGGCTGACCTTTTCACTAAAACCTTTGATAAACTTCATTTTTATGAAATAATCTCCAAGTTTGGACTAATATCTTTTTTAAAAAACTTGTTTTCTTAATTGTCTAATGTAAATATTGTACATAATTTTATTTATTCCTTTTCTTTCATTCTTTTTAAATATTGAGCTCCATAGTTCTTTTCTATTTTACAATAATGTATATATATATATATATGTAATAATAAGAAATTTCTCTTATCTTGTTGATCCGTAGAAATTTCGAGGGAGAATAACATAAAGTTTACCAATCATTCATGCAGAATAAAGTTTTTGTTGCCTAAAAGATTTGAAAGAGGTCAACAATATTGTGTTGGAATATGAGTGATAAGCTGAGCCAGAATGCGAAGTAGACAGTGATTTTATGGCTAAACTAATAGGATAAGAAACTTATTGACTTGGATTATCCCCTTATTATTTTGGCCTTCACAAAGTCACAAGTCCTTGTACAAAATTGATTGAGAGTGTAATATCTCTACCTTGGTAGTCTTCAAAGAAAATTTCATGTTCCCCCTCCTTGTATACTCAATAGTGCTACTTGCTTACTCTATTTGTGTCAAAGAAGATCTTTGTTGTATAGTATTGTACGTCCTTATTTCCTCTACTATATGTGAACATTGAACACGTTTTAATGATCTGCTTTGTTATATGTAATTATACACCTGAAGCTCTCATCATTTAAGCTCAAAATGATCATCTCCTTTGTTATACGAGAGTATAGACCTGAAGCTCTCATCATTTGAAAATTATAAGGTCTATGATTCTTATACAAGATCCTTGTTGTGTTGTGCTCACCATTGGAAAATAAAGTAGAGTTAATCATATTGGTCAACATATCATGAGGAGAGGATGAGTTTCTTTACCAAATGTTTGTGGGGACCGAGTCACTTAAGTCTTCTCTAAACTAACCGCAAAAACATGATAATGGGAGCCGTAGTTTACTCATTGAAAAGAATAAGGCTTTGGTTTAAAAGGACATATATCATCAATCCCGCTAAACTCTGATTTTCTAGAAAACCTTTTCAGTTTATCATGTTTCAATATCCTTTTAACTTTCTTTATTTTTTCTTACTTTATTTTTTAATTATTTATATTTCTTAAATATTCATTACTTTTCTTATATTTCTATGTGAAATATTGATAGGTATTGTGGGGCGCCTTTTATTTTTCTTCTTCTTAAGTTTTATCTTATTTGCCTCTGTTTAAAATAACATTATAAATAATTAATTAAATATTAAATAGAAATATAAAATTTTAAGTTTTGGATTTCAACGAAACTATTGTTTCGCTGGTAGTTTTGTCGAGCGAAACTATTGATTCGCTGGTAATTTCGCTCATTTCAAAGCCATTTTGATCTAAATCTTTACCGAGCGAAACTATGGGCTATATGATGGGTAATGCAAAATTATCTGCTCATTTTTGCACGACCCATTACACTTTGAACTACGAGACCTAATCGACTCTCCCGGACCTAATGGAACATTATAGGTTTTTACATCTTCTGGATGTTGTTTTAAGACTTAGGTGGGTGTTTCGAACCTGATTGTTCTCATTAATATGAGTTTCAACAGCTTTAAATGCTTCAATTTGATTACATTGCTTCATTGCCTTCGTTGTTCATTCTTTGAAAGTTGTTGTGCCTTTTGTGAAACTAAACGAAAGTTCACTTATTTTCAGCAAAACTGTGATGTTATGCTGTCCATGTGAACTTGACAGTTTCGCATTCCCAAATTCAATTTCAGTGTGCCGAAATTACTCTTTCGGCTAGCCAAAATTACAAGTGACTGAGTGCCGAAGTTATACTTTCGTCTACCGAAATTATAGTTTTGGCCAATGAAACTAATTGTGTTTTATCCTTTTTATTGTATTTCTTTTTTATTTATCTTGTTACACCGTTCTAACTTTTTCTATCTATTTCTTTTCAGATAAATGGCTAATTTATAATTCAATGGGAAGAACAAAATTACAGCCATTTTAGATGATCAGAATCCAAAGGCTGTTGGATTCAAAGACTACATTCGCTGGCTCAGGAACTCTTCTATTGCCTATGCTTTCTCTCATTCCCCGACTATATACGATATTCACGTCAGAGACTCTTGGAGATTAGCTGAGTATGATACCATGGCCAATCCTCGGAGGATTGTAGCTAGAGTCTTGGAGAACGATATTTCTATCACTGTGGAGAGTAATGCACGTGTGTTGTACCTTCTTCCGACCTTGTTTGACCATGACTTTGAGAGGTTCTTAATGTTTATGTTTTTTGAAACATACAATTCTCTCTTAAAGTCTTCTCAATTTCTGGATCAAATTGAAATAGTGAAATGTTTTTTGAAAATCTTGAATGCATAAACGTAACGTTTACATGCAAACATGAAAACACAAAAATACCTCGCGTTATACGGAACCAGAAAGAAAAGAAATTAAAAGGAAAAACTGAAAAATAAAATCTTTTTAGGTTTTTTAATAAATATTTAATAATAGCAAATAAAAACAATTTAACACTAGGCGAACTAATTCCCGAGCAATGGCACCTTTTTGATCTGGTTGTCGAAACTTAATCAAAAACAAGTTATTATATCGATCTTAGCTACCTTTATTGTGTAAGGGTAAGTAAGGTCGTCTTCATAGGAAATATGTGGAAGGTGTTTAACAATATGACATGATTAACATCAAAACACAAAACTTTATACTTAAAGCTTGAAATTTTAAATGAATTGAATAACACAAGTGCAAAAAGCAATAAAATTTTGAATGAATTTAAGGAATAATGAGAAACAATCAATTTTGGGTCCTTAATTATGCAAGATCAACAATTTATGTAATGAAACTAGGGTTTGCAAAAAAACCTAATTCTAAGGGCTTCAACTTTTCAATTAACGTACTAACAAAGCATCAAAATTTTAAGACTCGCTCATTCATAATTGTTTATACATGTGTACCTTGATTCTAATCTTAATGTAATATGTCTTTATTGTCTTACACTTATGTAATAGTTGGGTACTTAATGAAATGCAAATGTTTGGTTGTGTTTATAATGTTTAATATTTCATTAATGAGTTGTTTAACGCAGATCAAATTGATTATATAGGTTTGTGATTGATTCAACTAATATAAATAATGTAATGATAATGAATACATTCAAACTTAGTAATATGAAGTTATCATGCGAATGGCCCATACTAATGGACCATACGCATAAACAACTTCATCCGAATGACTCAGTCACATGACTGAACCAGGAGACTGGATCAGTCGTATGATTGTAACATGAGATTGACTCAGTTGCATGACTGAACACTCAGTCATGCAAATGGATCAACCGCATGGCTCAATTGCACGACTGAGCCATGCTAATGGTTCAATGGCCCGAATGAGCAACCCTAACCTATAAATACCACCTAATTCATGGAAAAACGCAAGCATTGAATACACTTCAACTCCAGATGTTCCCTAGCTGTCCAGAGACCTCTAAGAACCTGTTCCAAGTTCATAGATCACAGTAGATCGATTCCTAATCATTCTTAACGTTTACATTCAATACATAATTGTTTCTACGTGCGTTCTCACTAATTGGATCGCCAATAAAATAGGATTCCACACTATTTGTTTAGGTATACACGTTAATCAGTTAGTATTTCGTTCAATACACGATCCTAACAAGTGGTATCAGAGCCTTGGCTCTTGATTACGTGTGATTCAATAGATTTTCATACAAAAATTGTGTTTTTTCACTAAAAACGCAATCTTTTTGTGTCAAACGGTGTCTTAGACATCTCCTGGTCATAAAGTTTAGTTTTTTCGGCATACGGCAATTAGGGTTAGTGAAAATTCGAGTTTTTGCGGCCAAAACACGTTAAACCTACGAATTTTCAAAATCCAGCAGCTTCAGTCGCACGATTGACTCAATCGCACGACTGAGTAATCTATTCGCATTGTTCAACCGCACTAGTTCATTCGCCCGACTGAGCCATCCGCATTAGTTCAGTCGCATGATTGAACCAATCGCATTGTTCAATCACCCAAATAGCCCAATCACACACCTTCATTCGCACTAATAAAACAGTTTGGTTTAAATTTAAAGTTTATAGCAATGGAGGACCAATACTCAGCATTCACAGCAGGGAGAGACTCACGTATACAGAACTTAATACTACTGGAGAATGAAGTGGGAAATCATATAAACCCCCAAAGCTTATCACGTTTAACGAGTACCCACAATGGAAGCAACGTTTCGAGATCTACTTAAATGGAGTAGATCCCAATCTGTAGGAATCTATAGAGACGGGGTACAACATGCCAGTCGGAGCTGATGGTGTCAAACTCACACTTGGTGGCATGACTGACGGATAGAAGGTCAAATACAATGCTGAAAAGAAAGTCTATGCTTTCCTTACACAGTCTATTCTAAAGGACATTTCCATCAATTCTCAGAGTATACACAAGCAAAGAAACTATGGGATGCATTAGAGAAAAGGTATGACGGAAATGCATCATTGAAGGCCATAAAGGCTAAGGCTTTAAAGAAGGAGTTTGACAACTTTTCTTCAATGGGTAAAGAAAGCCTGGATGATGTAATTGATAGATTCTACCACTTGATGAGTGAGATGCACACTCACGGAGTAACGACGTCAATGGAAGACAAAGTGTCTAACTTTGCTTATGGATTACCAGAGAAATGGGCTTCCTTTGTCTCCAATCTCAGACAGAATGGTATGCTAACGAAGTTAGATATAAATGACTTCATTCTGAAACTGAGAGAGGAAGAGCTAAGGATGAAGTATAGAGCCCAAAAGGCTACCTATGATCAGAATCCAGCACTTTACAATGCGACTCCTCAGGCCAAGACATCTGGAGCACCTATGCAGACTGCCTTTGTGCCAAGCTCAGCTGGTCCTGCTTAAGGATCCACTTCAGGGTCAGAAATATCAGGGTTGTCTGGTACCCAATATATATTATACCTGAAACCAATGCAGCAAAGCTGAAGACTGAAAACTTCGGTAATGTGACAGTTGACGTGGCTAAAGAGCACATGGATCTTTTAGCTGAAGTAGTCCATTCTTATGATGGACTAATTGCTGGAAAGATAGGGAACTGCCATCTGGCTAATGAGGATTACGAGCAGGTGGATGAGACGGAGCTGGAACGGATGGATATCATGTGGGCCTTAGCAAGTGTTGTCCGACGTGCTAAGAAGTTTGTCAAGAAGACAAGACAGAACTTGGTTGCAACTAAGGACACAACCATTGGCTTCGACAAGTCAAAAGTGACCTGTTTCAACTGTGGTGAGAAGGGGCACTTCAAACGGGAGTGTGTAAAGCCCAAGAAGACTGGAAATGGGAACCCTTTCTCATCCTTTAATCTCCGAGATAAAACCACTAGCAGTCATACATCATCAGGCAAGGATCCTAAAGCCTTGACTGCTCATAATGATGAAGGACAAGACTGGAGCTTTCGGTATGTCTCACCTGGAGAATCCAACATCGCTAGTGTGGAGGATATAAATGATGATTCAGCTAGTGAAGGGGATATTGTAGTGGAACTTGCGATGTCCAATACTGATGAAACTGCAATAGTGGTCAACTACCTACCTGAAGAAGGAATAACAACAACAACGTTAGAATCACCAGAACCAGAAACACCGGACTCTGCTCTAATGGTTGATTCATCTGCACCTCCTCAGGTAAGTACTACTGACCAACTTTTTGAAAATCATGCTTGTTCTGATTGTAACAAATTTACGGAAAGCATAGATTTAAAATCTATAGATAGAAAGCCCTATGATAGGAAACTACCATGTTAGGTTTGCTAGGTTACTAGATCATAATGATAGCCTAGTAAAGGACTTGCAACTGTGCACTGAAGCTAATAGAGTATTAAAACAAAATGAGCATAGTTACAAGGAAAAGATAAACCTTTGAACAAGCAGCTTAGGGAAACAGAAGTAGTTGCTTTTAACTAAGCTAATGACATTAGGTACTATCTTAACTCCCTAGAAGACACTAAGAAGGAAAAGGCAGTTTTAGAAGTAGAAGTTAATTCCTTAAAGCAAAAACTGCACAGTTGGACAAGTTTATCCCATATTGTCCAAAACTTAGTGAGAGAGAGAAACAACGGGAAGGGATTGGGTTATAAAGTGGTTCCACCACTACATGAGATCTTGATGAACGCAAAATGTGAACCAATTAATAATAATCCAATCAAGGATCATGTGGTGTCCACTCCTCTTGTAAGTGATCCAGATTTCACAAGTAAATCAAATGAATCTGGTACTAAACAAAAGGAGGCCATGTCAAAGGGAAAAGGCAAAATGCCTTGTGTTAACCTGGAAAAGGACTTTGAAAAGGTTAATATAAATACTAGTTCAAACAAAGTCAAATTTAAACCTAAAAAGAACATTATTGTTAATCAATCACGTGCATCATGTCAAAGTCCAGGTAAACAAAATGGAAAAGATGTAAAACAAGGTAAAGCAATAAAATTTGTAAAACCAGACTATACATCTAACCAAGAAGTGTCTGAGTCCAATCAGAGTAAGGTCACACGTGTGACATACACTTCTCCTCAAAAACTGTTAAATCGTAAAGTCAAAAGCAGGTCATGGTACAACTGTGGAGAGTATGGACACATTGTGTCTAATTGTCCTTACTATCAGACACCGAGGAGA
>BJCM01217521.1:0-15410 GCA_018326385.1 Flaveria bidentis | reverse complement strand
TTCTGTTCGACATGATTCTAGGATAATTTCGAATCCAAACATCAAGCCTAACTGTTCTAAGCTTACCAAGGCTATTCTAAGCATGAACAACCTATAAGCATTCAAGAATCATCATCCAACATGCATAATACATACGGGTATACATACATAAACATAATAAAAACTGTTTTAATACATTTTCAGCCCTAAGAAGAGTTTAAAACAAGTAAACCGGGGTCTAGAACTCACCTGATAAAAGAAAAAGAAAAGAGAATAAAGTAATTTTGAGGTGCAACTTTGGGTGTTTCTTCCTTTTAACCCGCTTGCAAATGAGTTCACACACCTAAAAACACACCAAAACACACACACACAAGCACATAAGCATGTAACCAAGACAAAAACCCAACATGAACACTTAAAACCACGAATTCTTACCTCTTCTTTTCTTCTTCTTCCAAAACCCAAAGTTCCCTGCTCTTTCTCTTCTCTCTCTCTCTAAAATTGATTGGAAAAAGTGAGGTGAAATGAGGGTGGGCGGCCATGCTCACCTTTACACCAACTTTTTGTACCTTTTTCCTTTTTGCATATTTAACCCCTCAACTTGGGTTTATTGATATTTCCTTTCTTTATTCTTCAACTCTTATTCTTTCTTTTCTTTTTAAGAAATAGTCGGGTGTTACACGAAGCCATTTTCCCTTTGTAAGAAGGTCTTTCTTCCGAAAGTAACCTTGCCTTAGAAACAAGCTTTACCTTTTTCATCACTTGCCGTTTTCCCTTTAAGAAATAGTGTGTGCTAGCAGGATTGTGGTAACAATCTTTAACAACGTGGTTTTGCAGACCACACATTATTCAGGCAATGTTAGTCTTTAGGGAACTTAAGGATTGCATTTTCTTGTTCTTCTTTTCTTCATCTACAATTTTTGCCTTTAGCTTTTCATCCTTTGGTAGGACAGGAGTGTTGGTACGACACACCTTTCCTAAATTAGAGTTTCCTACCACCTGGAATCTAACTGAAATGAACACACCATTTTGCTTTGGGTTTATCTTCATCTTGGACTCAGCCACTTTCTTGGTTGTTTTTCTAGCTGCCTTAGAATGGCTTCTTCTAGCTTTGGTGGTTAGGGGTTGGACATCACCAGTAGGAGTGCGTAAAATTACCTGGTTCTACCCTGTGATAGTCTTTATTGTTGCATCATTCTTTGACTTATGGGAAGGTGGGTCGGCAAATTGAACCTATTGATCTTCTGTACCACACCTTGGTTTTCTAATAGACTCATAAGAATGCGGTGGACCAATTTCATTGGTACCCAACCTACCTTTGTTTTTATAAGAAAGTTTGGAGAGAGAGGATGATGCAAGATGGCTTGGAAGTTTTGCTCTGAGATAACATGCTTCCTTGCTTGAGCCTGAGTTGTGATAAGGTAGGCTTGGCCTCAGACAATTTGGATATTAAATCATTGATTTTAGTCGTGTAGTTAGTATGTTCATGTTTTAACAAGGACGTAGTTTTCTCTAACTCATCAATTTCTTTTGATAGTTAGATTTAGCCCTTTTAAAATTAGATTTTAAGATATTTAAAGACTCAATATTAGATTTAATTTCCATATTGTAGTCTTGATATAACTTAACCTTAGCAATACAAGCTGGAGTATAGAGATGTTCATATACCTTGTTGTCATTTGTTCGAGCCATGAGTGCTTGAGTAGGAGTCACATCATGTACCATAAAGCTCTAGTCATCTTCTTGAGCTACAACTGCTATTTCAGTCGACTTCCTAGTGGCTTTAGGGGTAGAGGGGTGTGAGGAGGCATGTGAGGTTCCCAGATTTGACTTGTGAGCCTTACATTCCCTAGCAAACTGACCAAGTTCATTACATTTGTAACATTTGGCCTTTGTTTTGTCAAACCCAAACTTGCTGCTAGTTGGGTTTTGAGGGAACTGCCTTCCAGTTCTTTTGAAAAATTTCTTTGCTTGGTAAGTAAGCAAAGCCATTTGTTGGACAATGTCCACATACTCCACATCATCTGGGCTAAAGCAATCTAGATCATCAAAGCAATATATTTATCACTGGAGTACCCACCTCCTAAGACAAAGGCACAACTATCGTTAAAAGGACTGTAAGGTTTGATTTAAGGATGATGCAACCCCAACACCCAAAGTCTCTCATGCATGCATGCACAAGTGTATTGAAGTGGAATGCTTCGGAAGTTTCAAACTATGCCTTAGAAAATATTATAACTGTGAAATCTTCCGAAGCCAAGACCAATATCTTTCGAAGCCAAACATGAAGTCTTCCGAAGCTTCAGAGACAAAGTCTTCATAAGCCAACACATGAAGACAGATTTCTTCCGAAGAATTTTGAACACATGTTTTATCTTATGTACATTTTCGATAAAGCTAGACCCCTTTCTGCTGCAACTCTAATAAGACACCAACTTTACATAAGTTGGTGAAAGGTCCTTGCTTTTGGTAACTATACATTAAGGTCTTGAGTCTGTTTATGTACTTTATCCTTTTTGTAATATATTAGGATGTGAGCTATGGCATGTCATAGTCACTAGTCAAAAGGCAATTTGCCTTTTGACTCTACATTGATTTTGTTGTTGTCTAGATCATGTATACAGTTGGCCTTCAAAGTATGGCTGACTATAGGTTGTAGTATAAGTATCTTTGATCCTTTGCATCTTAAACCATTGCTTTGTAAACACTTGTAGGGAACTAGAGAGCAATATACATCAACTTTGAAAACCAACTACTTGTGTTGTTCTTGTTCTATCACTTAAATACTTGTGTTTCTTAGTTCTCACTAAAACTAGTTTCTAGTTCCCTATTTGATCTGTTAAATGTTATTGCACACTCTCCTCTTTGTGTTGTTGTGTTGTAAGCTAGTACCCTTCAACGGACCTAGAACTGGTATCAAAACATTCTAGGCTCTTGATATAAGATCTCACCATCTTATGATACCTCACAGACACAAAATACTTAACATCTAAAATGGTAGCTATCTCTAAAGCTGATATGGAAATTGGAACCATGAAAAAGTCTCCATTGATCACTCTTGATGACTTAGATACTTGGTGCCAAAGAATGGGAGGCTTTATCAAATCTCTAGACTCAAGAATGTGGGAGTCTGTTGTTACTGGATCTTACTTAACAAGCACCTCTTCAGCTGCTACCAGAGGTGGTATGATAACCAAGGTTGGGGCTGACTACTCAGATGAAGACAGAACGAGAGTAGAAATTTATCAAAAGGCCATGAAATCCCTTTAGACTGCTTTTCCAAACTCTGTATATAGAGGTTTCAAGAAATGCAAAACAGCTAAACAGTTGTGGGATTCATTGAAACTGATGTATGAGGGTTCCATTGAAACTAAGGAGAACAAGAAGTTCTCTTGAAGCAACAGTTTTAAAATTTCATCTTTAAAACAGGTGAGACCATGACGCAACAATACTTCAGGTATGTTGAGATTATGGATACTCTAGTGGATGTTGGTGTAACTCTTGAAAATAGTGATATTGTAAGGAAGTTCATTTCCTCTCTTCCTATGCAATAGACACATTATTGTGTTATTATCAAGAGGACTGAGTACATTAGGACTCTCACTTTGAAGAGTTGTATGGCATTCCCAGTGGATACCAGATGGTGATGAAGATGCAAGGTTCATCTAGTAACTCCAGCAATCAAATGGGTTCAGCCCTTCATGTGGTTGAAAGGGATAGCATAGAACCCTAACATCATCTCATATGCTACCCTAAAAACTCACAAAAGGGTCCTTTCATCACCTTCTCGGAGACACCAAGGGAGAACTATACTCAAGGAAGCCCATTCCAAGAGACAAGTTCTTCTCAAGCCTTTGTGTCTTCTGATGAAATTTGTGGCAGCTTTCTATTCACTCTTAAAGACCTAGACTATATCAATCTAGATGATCTAGAGTATATGGAGATAGTCCAACAAATGGCTCTTCTCACTCACAAAGCCAAGAAGTTCTACAAGCAGACAGGAATGAAGCTTTCAAGAAGTTCCACAAGTAGACAGGAAGGAAGCTTTCCACCATTATAGCGAGTGGAAAGTTTAGGCTGGATAAAAGCAAAGTGAAGTGTTACAACTATAACTTGATGGGACACTTTGCTAGGAAGTGCAAGGCACCAAGAACAAATAGTGGCCAAGCACAATCCAGACCAAACTACACTGATAAAACCAACCAAAATGAGAAGCCAAAGCAGCAAGCTGCAGTTGCTGTTGAAGAAGGAGGCTTTGACTGGAGCTTTCAAGTGGAAGATGCATCTCTAAATCAACCATTGATGGCTGACCATGATGAAGCCAAGGTATTGGAACATCTCTGTACTCCTGAATGTATTGCTAAAGTCAACGGATACAGGTCCTAGAACTTAGAGATGAGATCTGATCTTGAGTCCTTGTACATATCAAAATCTGAATTCAAAAAGGCTGAAAATGATTATAATTTAAAGATATAGGACTTAGAGAAAACCATTTCAGTTCTAAAACATGAGCATACCAATTACAGGACTCAGATCAAGGATCTCATAACTAAGTTGATTGAATGCCAGGCTGAGCTTGTGATCTGCAAAGCCAGCGCAGAAAAATGTGTTCTTGAAGAAGAGACCTTAAAAATCATATCCTCATCCTTGCATGCAAAAGTTTGTTATCAAAACAAGTAGTGACTGGGATCTAGTGAGATAGCTCCTCCATACACAATCTTGTCTGTAAGATCACCTAGGTGTGGAACTTGTGAAGATGAGCTTCCTCTCATAGACCCTTTGACTGAAGAGGATGAAGAAATGATAGTGAAGAATTCCTCTGAGAAGAGTGAAGAGGAGGATTCTAAGAAGGGTCATTATCCTTTTGAGGAGAGCAAGAAGCCTGTGATGACCAAGTCTATGGGGAAGAACTTGATCAGAAAGAGCAAAAAAAAGCTAAGATGGCTCAAGAGATCAAGGCTACTTTTGACTCTAAGCAGAGTTCTACCAAGAGTTATGGTTCATGTTCAAATCATATTAGTATGAAGAAAAAGGCTGATAAGTTGTGTACCAATGCTACACAACCTGAACCATCCAACACCAAGAACAGTTCTCACCCTAAAAAGACTGTCTCAACATCTGCAAAGATGAAGGTGGAGAAGGGAAATGATCAAAGTCAGCCTTGTTCTCAGAAGAAAGCTCTTAGGAAGAAGAAAATGCAATGTGTTTTGTGTGAGAGTACTTCTCATCTTGCTAAGGATTGTCAATACAATCCAAGATGTACTCTTACTGTGACCAAGAAAGAAACTTCCAAGAAATCCAAGAAGAATTCAGCTTTGGAAGGACAATATGTTTCCTTCAGAAGCTCCAAATTGAAGAAGGCAGGTGGAAAATTGTCTTTAGAAGAAAATTTGGTCTCGAAAGAAAGGAATACTTCAGAAGCACTGAAGTCTGCTGCAGTGTTAGCTGGATCTTCTGAAGGTCCAGTCATCAAAACTTGCAAAGTCTCAAAAGCTTCCGAAGTGTTGAAGGTCAAGTCCAAACATTCAAAGGTGGTGTGGAAGTCAAAGAAAGAGCAAGTGACTGAAAGTTCTCCATCAACAATAGCAAAAGATTCTCAAAGCACAACAATAGGATCTATTACTGTTTCATTACCTTCTACTTTGATGAACCCAAGACCAATAAGGGTTGGGTTTCCAAATGTAACTAATCATTTTCTTTGTGCAGGAACAGCTCAAGACAAACAATAATGTATAGATAATTGAAAGTGGCTATTCCAGGCACATGACAGGCAACATGTCACTACTCCAAAATTTTGAAAGAATTGATGGAGGGCCAGTTGCTTTTGGAGGAGATGAAGGTGGTTACATTTCTGGAAGGGGCAAGGTCATAAATGGAAAGCTCAACATTGAGAAGTTAAACTTTGTCAAAGAGCTTGGGTACAATCTTCTGAGTGTATCACAATTTTGTGATCGGAGTCATAATATGCTCTTTACTGAGCATGAGTGTATTTTTCTCAAGCCCAGGGTGGTCATTCCTCATGTGCTCATCCTGTTGAAAGCCCAGTAGAAGGAACATGTACAAGATGAATTTTCAAGAAGCAACTCCCTCAGGAGAAGTTTCATGCTTTCTATCTAAAGCTAATAGTGATGAGTCTTTCCTCTGGCATAAAAGAATGTGCCATGTAAACTTTAAGAACATGAATAAACTGATTAAGAATGATTTGGTAACTGGAATTCCAAAGAAAGAGTTTACTAGTGATGATCATTGTGTTGCATGCCTGAAAGGAAAGCAACACAGGTATCTCACAAGCCTAAGGAAATAAACTCCATCATTACACCCTATACTTGTTACATATGGATCTCTTTGGCCCCACCAGTGTAACGAGTCTAGGAAGGACCTCTTATTGTTTGGTGATCACAGATGAGTTTACAAGATTCACTTGGGTCTTCTTACTTAGATCAAAGGGTAAGACTCCTAAGATTCTAAAAAAACTCATCTTAAAGATTGAGAATCAATGTGATCACAAGGTCAAAACCATAAGATGTGATCAAGGAACTGAATTTAAGAACCAAATCCTTGATATATTTTGTGATGAAAACGTTATTACAAGACAATACAGTGCTCACACGACTCCATAGCAAAATGGTCTTGTTGAGAGGAGAAACAGGACAATGATTGAATCCGCAAGAAACATGTGGTCTGACTCTATGATGCCCATCACCTTCTTGGAAAAGGCAGTCAACCCTGCCTGCTATGTGCAAAATAGAGTTTTAGTGGTTAAGACTCATGGCAAGACTACTTATGAACTTTGGCACAAGAGGAACTTTCATTGCCTTTCTCAGGTCATTTGGATGTCCTTGCACCATCTTGAATACCAAAGATCAAATTGCCAAATTTGCTAAGAAATCAGATGATGGACACTTCATTGGATACTCTTCTCAAGCTAAGGCTTATAGAGTATACAATCTCAGAACTAGAACTTTTGAAGAGTCAGCCAATATGACTTTCAATGAACACACACCTAGTGTAGCTAGTTTTTATGCTGATTGGCAATTTGATCTTGATTTATTTACCAACTGTTTTAACAAATATTGTGAGAATATTTCAGGATCTACATATATTTTACCTCCAAGTGATCCTGATCCAAGATTTGAGCTTAGAAGACATTTGAGATGAAAACACAACAATGACAAATTCAGTTGATACATTTGAGATGCCTTCAAATTACAGCTTTAAGGCTCGACAACCAGATAAAGAGACTTCAAATACAGAGGACAATGGTGGTGGTGATAATGATCAAGAATTTCTTGATGCTGATAACCACTCCATAGATGAAAACATCAATGATGTCACACACTTATTGGATCAAGTTTCTCTTGATAATTGTGCTTATGTGATAGGAGAAGCATCAATGCCAGATCTAAATTTTTCTAATTTATATCTCTCTCATCAACTTGTTGTGATCCCTCAGCTAAGGATCCACAAGTCCCACCCTACCACAAACTTCATTGGAGATGTTGACATAAAGGTAAGAACAAGAGGACAAACCCATGAAGCAAATGTTTGTCTTCACTCTTGTTTCTTATCTCAGATAGAGCCCAAGCAGATTGATGAGACTCTGAAGGATGGAAGTTGGGTTGATGCTATGCAAGAAGAGCTGCTTCAATTCAAAAGGCAAAAGGTTTGGAACCTATGTCCTCTTCTTCATGGGAAGACTACTATAGGAACAAAATGGGTGTTTAGGAATAAGAATGATGATAGAGGCATTGTCATAAAAAACAAAGCTAGACTAGTTATTCAGGGTACACAAAACAAGAAAGAATTGACTACACTCATGTCTTTGCTCCTGTAGCAAGACTGAAAGTTGTTAGAATATTCTTGGCATTTGTTGCATCCAAGTACTTCAAGGTCTATCAACTTGATGTCAAGTGTGCTTTTCTATATGGGGTGATTGATGAAGAGGTGTTTGTCAAACAACCACCTGGTTTTGCAAATCCTAATCATCCTAATTATGTCTGGAAGCTTGATAAGGCTCTTTATGGGCTGCACCAAGGAAGTGGTATGCGACTTTATCCTAGTATCTCTGCAAGCATGGATACCATAGGGGTACTATAGATGGAACTCTCTTCATCAAAGGACAGGAAAATGACTTAATGCTAGTTCAAATATATGTAGATGGCAACATCTTTGGTTAAACTAATCCAAGGCTCTGCAAAGACTTTGAGAAGCTGATGAATAACAGTTTTGAAATGAGTGCCATGGGGAAACTCAATTTCTTTCTGGGAATTCAAGTGAAGCAAGTTGAAGATGGCATCTTCATAAGTCAGTCAAAGTATGTTCAAGACATACTCAAAAGATTCAACATGACTGATTGTAAGTTGGCTAAGACATCCATAGCAAGAAACCAATCCTTTGGGCCTAATCTTTATGGGGAGTGTATGGATGAACACCTTTACAGGACTATGATTGGGTCTCTTATGTATCTTACAGCTAGCAGGCCTGATATCATGTTTACCACATGTATTTATGCAAGATATCAAGCCAACACCAAGAAATCACACCTTATCACTGTCAAGAGAATTCTAAGATATCTTAAAGGTGCCTCAACACTTGGTCTTTGGTATCCCAAGAATTCTGACTTTAATATGTATGCATATACAAATAATGATTATGGTGGTTGCAATATTACTGTAAAGTCTACATCTGGAGGATGTTAGTTTCTTGGTGGAAGGGTTGTCTCATGGCAATGCAAGAAACAATCTTGTGTCTCTGCATCAATTGCTGATGCTGAATACATTGTTGTTGCAAGATGTTGTGCTTAAGTGCTTTGTATTCAGAATCAAATGCTTGACTATGGATTAAACTTCAAGGAGACTCCCATTCACATAGACAACAATAATGTTATCTATATCACAGAGAATCTATAGATACATGTTTACCTAGTTTAGGAGCTCAATGTAAAATGTCTTTCATGTCTTACGTATATGTAATTGAATGGGTATGAATGAAATGAAATGTGTTGTTGATGCATATAATGTTTAATATTTCATTGTTTATTGTGTGATAACACGTATTGAACTATGTAGGTTTGTGGTTGTTTGTATAATTATTAGTCAAATATGATTGAGAAACATGTTCAAACTTAATCGTGTGAAGTTCGCATGCGAATGGACCATGCTAATGGACAATACGCATGAATACTTCATGCTAATGGACCAGTCGCATGACTGAACCAGGAGACTAGATCAGTCGCACGATTGTGACATAAGATTGACTCAGTCGCACTACTAGACCTTCAGTCGTGCGAATGGATCAACCGCATGGTTCAGTCGCACGACTGAACCATGCTAATGGTTCAGTCGTACGAATGGAAAACCCTAACCTATAAATACCACTTAATTTGTGGAAAAAACATAACAATTCGAATACCTACGCACATAATCGTACTCTAGCCGTCTTGAGAGTTAAGAACACCTTTTCCAAGTTCATAGATCATAGTTGATCATGTTCTAATCATTCATAACGTTTCATTAATCGTTAGATTGATCTTAAGTGTGTTCTCCCTGATTGGATCGCCAATCAAATAGGATTCCGCACTATTTGAGTTGGTATACGCGCAGAATCAATTAGTATTCCGTACCTAAAGGGCCCTAACAAGTGGTATCAGAGCTTTGGCTCGTGATTTTGCGTGTGATTCAATCATTTTTGGTGTAAAGCTCACATTTTTCATTCAAAAACATCATCTTTTTGGTAAAAATAGTGTTTTCAGTGTCTCCAAATCAAAATTTTCACGTTTTTCGACTCACGGCAGATTAGGGTTTGTCAAAAATCGTATTTTAGTGTCAAAGTACGAAAAATCTTCGAATTTTCAAATCCAACAGCCTCAGTCGCACAATTGGCTCAATCGCACGACTGAACTCAATCGTACCTCCCATACGAACGATTGAACTCAGTCGCTCATCCTTTCGTACGACTGAATACTTCATTCGCATCTGCTCAATCGCACGATTGACTCATCCGCATTTACTCAATCGCACGATTGATTCATCCGCATTAGTCCATCCTCACAATTGACCCAATCACATCTCTCCATTTGCACTAGTGAAACAGTTGTGTTCAAACTTTCTAAGTATAAAGAAATGGAAGATCAATACTCAGCTTTTACTGTAGGTAGGGACTCGCATATCTAGAACTTGTTACTTCTGGAAAATGAGATTGGGAATCACAATAAGCCGCCTAAGCTTATCACGTTAGACGATTACCCACAATGGAAACAATGGTTTTAAATTTATCTAAATGGTGTTGATCCCAATCTGTGGGAATCAATCGAGATTGGTTATAGTATGCCAGTTGGTGCAGATGGCGTCAAACTTACTCTCGGCGGCATGATTGATAGCCAGAAGGTAAAGTATAATGCTGAGAAGAAGGTATATGACCTATTAACTCAGTAGATACCTAAGGATATATTCCACCAATTTTCTTAGAATAATCAGGCAAAGAAATTATGGGAGGCTCCGGAAAAACGATACGATGGGAATGCATCGTTAAAAGCCTTAAAGCCTAAGGCTTTGAAGAAGGAATTCGATAACTTCTCATCGATGGGTAAGGAGAGCTTGGATGATGTCATAGGCCGATTCTACCATTTAATAAGTGAGTTGCACACTCATGGGGTTACAACGTCAATGGAAGATAAGGTATCAAACTTTGTTGATAGTCTGCCAGAGAAGTGGGACCCGTTTGTGTCTAATTTGAGACAAAACAATTTTCTAGCTAAATTATACATAAATGACTTCATCCTAAAACTGAGAGAGGAGGAACTAATGATGAAGTATAGGTCTCAGAAAGGATCGTACGATCAGAACCCGTCTCTGTATAACTCAACTTCCACCACAAAAACCTCAGGAGCTCCACCCCAAACTACATTTGTGTCAAGTTCAGCGGCTCCTCCGCAAGTCTCTACTTCAGGATCTGAAACGTCAGGGTCATCTAGCACCCAATATATAGTACCTGAATCAAATACTACGAAGTTGAAGATCGAGAATCTCGGGAATATCACTATGGAGGTGGCAAAGGAGCATATGGACCTCTTAGTTGCGGTTGTTCATTCTTTTGATGGTCTTGTTGCTGGAAAGATTGGAAATTGCCACCCGGCTGATGAGGATTATGAGCATGTGGACGAGAATGAATTGGAAAGAATGGACATCATGTGGGTGTTGGCAAGTGCTGTTCGAAGAGCAAAGAAGTTTGTCAAGAAGACCGGACAGAACTTGATAGCTACAAAGGATACAACATTTGGTTTTGACAAAACCAAAGTTACCTGTTTCAACTATGGAGAAAATGGGCACTTAAAACGTGAATGTGTGAAGCCCAAGAAGACAGGTAATGGTAATCCTTTATCATCATTTAACCATAAAGACAAACCCACCAGTGAAGCTGCATCATCAAGCAAAGATCCTAAGGCTTTGACTGCACAAGATGACGAAGGTCAAGATTGGACCTTTCGTTTTGTTTCCCCGGGTGAGTCCAACATCGCAAATGTTGAAGTTTTGGATGATGAAACTACGAGCGAAGGTGATATAGCAGCTGAACTAGTAATGTCAGATCATGAAGATACTGCTACTGTTGTCACTCACCTAAATGAAGAAGGTCCCAGCACAAAATGTTCAGAATCACTAGCATCTGAACAGTCAAACTCTGCGATGATGGCTGATACAACCGAACCTTCTCAGGTAAGTTCCACAGACCAACTTTTTAATAATCATGCTTGTTCTGAATGTAATAAATTTAGGGGTAGCATAGATTCAAAATTTGCTAGGTTATTAGATCACAATGATAGCTTAATAAATGACTTGTAACTGTGCATAGAGGCTAACCGAAATTTAAAACAAAATGAGCACAGTTATAAAGAGAAAATAGAGATTTTAAATAAACAACTAAGGGAAACCGAAGTTGTTGATTTTAACCAAGCAAATGACATAAAGGTCTATTTAAACTCCCTAGAAGAAACTACGAAAGCTAAAGCAGTTTTAGAAGTCGAAGTAAACTCATTAAAACAAAAACTACATAGTTGGACAAGTTCTTCTCATATAGTACAACACTTAGTGAGAGAACAAAACAATGGAGAGGTTTTGGGATATAAAGTGGTTCCACCACCATATGAGACAGTGTTAAAAACTAAATGTAGACCAGTAAATAACAACCCTATCAAGGATCATGTGGTGTCCACTCCTCTAGTTAGTGATCCAGATTCCACGACTAAATCGGAGGAATCTGGCCCTAAAAAGAAAGAGACCACTTTAAAGTCAAAAGGTAAAATGCCTATCGTTAATTTGTATGAGAAATTTGAAAGTTAATGTAAAAGTCATGTTCAACCACATCTAATTCTTAACCCAAAAAGACCAAACAAGTTAACCAAACATGTGCTTCATGTCTAAGTCCAAATAAAGAAAAGGGTAAAGATGTTAAAACGGTTCAAACAATTAATTTTGTTAAAGAAGATAAAACATCTAAAAAAGTAGTGACTAAACCCAAATAGACTAAGGTCACACCTGTGTCATACACGTCCCCACAGAAACAGTTCCACCAACGTATAGAAAGTAGATCATACTACAACTGTGAAAAGTATGGACATATCGCTTCTCATTGTCCTTACTATCAAACACCAAGGAAGAAAGTTGTACTTCATGACACTAAACCAAGTTCTTTGAAACGGAGTTCTATTACTCCACCAAAAAGGATTAGTGAACATAAAGTTCAAACTGTAAGTCAGTCGTCTGTTTATCACAAACAAACCTTACACAAAACTAGCTTATGGAAAGAAAAGCCAAATACATTGTCTGATAATGAGAACAAGAAGAAAATTGACCTGCCCACACCCTCTAATGGACAATGGATAGAATTTATGATGTGTGATGCCTCTGGGGAACCCAAGCCTGTTAAGGCTTGGATCCCTAACCTAAACTAATCATTTCCTTTAAATGTACAGGGTGTCCGCTATAGTGCCTCTACAAATACCTAGATTGTTGATAGCGGAGCATCAAGGCACATGACTGGGAACTTGTCTCTCCTATCAAATGTCAAACAAATTAAAGAACGACACGTATCGTTTGCCGGAAATAAAGGAGGCTACATCGCCGCTCAAGGGAAAGTGGGAAACCAGAAAGTGAAGTTTGATAAGGTAAACTATGTCCAATAACTTCAAAATAACTTCCTTTATGTATCCTAAATCTATGACAAAGGCTTTAAGGTAGTCTTTGACAACAAGAAGTGCTACGTGTTGAAGAAGGATTATGTAATCACGGAGGACCAAGTCTTGATGTCATCTTCAAGATATAATAATTTATATGTCTTGCATCTTTCAAAGGCCTCCAAAACTGATCATCAAGTACAATGCCTCTTGTCAAAGGCAACAAAGAAAGACTCGATCTCCTGGCATAGGAGAATGGGTCACGTAAATCCCCGGAAGATGAATCACTTGATCCAAAATGATCTAGTGCGTCGAGTGATCATTAAGAACTTCCAACTACCTGATTTATGTGTCGCTTGTAAGAAAGGCAAACAGACCAAGAAGGCGCATAAGCCTAAGAAAGTAAATTTCATTGAGTTGCCTGTTGAGCTTCTTCACATTGATAGTTTGGTCCAGTCAGTACAAGGAGCATTGCTAGCGACTTGTACTACTATGTAGTTATGGATGATTACTCAATATTCTCTTGGGTGATGTTTCTAAAATCCAAATCAGAGACATTTGAATCATTCAAAGAGCTTGTAACTACATTGGAGTTACTCTACAAGCTGAAGGTAAGACAAGTTTGATCAGACAACGGTACCGAGTTCAAGAATCAATGGATGGAAGCATTCTACATAGAAAAGGGAATTGTACACCAATTTACAACAACTCAACAGGTCAAGTCAAAGTGTAGTGCAATGTCAACGTTTAGAGATACACCACCCCCTTGTTGGCAAAGGCCTGCATTCTTTTTCGACTATGATGGATCTTTAAGTCCTTCAACATCCTTCTCTCTCTTCCTGAAGATGAGTTAGCAACCAAAATGATGTATGATGTCTTAAACACAGCGTCACAAGACTCAACAACATTAGGTTCATAAGGTGAGTCTTCCAGTCATTCAGGGGGAGCATTGGAAGTAAGTGACTCTTCCTTTGATGATGAAGACGTGGCGAACGATCAGGTGGATCAGGCGGAACAGGTTCCTTTTACTGCAAGTACACAAGCATCTGATATTGATGTCTCTGACACTTCAGAACCTCACACCCCCACTGCCTCAGATACCAAACCCGTTGTTCACAATCTGGATAATGAGGTAGTGGTTCCCACCACTCCTGGATCACGCTTACATGTTTATCATCCTCTGGAAAATCTTATTGGAGATGTAAGATTAGGAGTTCAGACAAGAAATCAGTTATACTCAGCTGATTATGCCATAGTGATGGAAAAGGGGTATGTTCACGATGGTGCATATCGATGTTTTGTGTGTCAAATTGAGCCAAAATATGTCAGTGAATCCTTGAATGACGAGGCTTGGGTGAGTGCCATGCAAGAAGAACTTCTTCAGTTCAAGAAGTTAGGTGTATGGACAATGGTGGATAGACCTAAAGGTGCTAAGGTCATTGGCACCAAATGGGTCTTGAAATGCAAGAAAGATGACCAAGTAGTCATTATAAGAAACAAGGCTCTCTACGGGCTCCATCAAGCCCCAAGAGCATGGTATGAAAAGCTCTTGACACATTTTGTGAAACACGATTTTCGCAGTGGTGTGATTGATTGTTCATTGTTCATCAAAGAAAAGGATGGTGACTTACTGCTTGTTCAAATTTATGTTGACGACATAATCTTTGGTTCCAAAAACGAAGAGTTGTGTAAAGAATTTGAAGCAGTAATGAAAGATGAATTTGAGATGAGTGTCATGGGAGAGACGAAGTTCTTTCTCGGATTACAGGTGGATCAGACACCAAAGGGAATATTTTTACATCAGGCCAAGTATGTAGGTGATATTCTAAGTCGGTTCGATATGGAATACTTCCGCAGCTGGGACTCCACTTGCTACAAACCATGAGGTAGCACCCGATGAAAATGGTGATCTGGTGGATGCCACTATGTACCGAAGAATGATCGGATCCCTCATGTACCTCACTGCCTCAAGACCTGATATCATGTACGCGACATATCTCTGCTTCAGATATCAGGCAAAACCTAAAGTCAACCATCTCATAGGCGTCAAAAGGATATTTCGTTATCTGAAGGGCACTCTAACACTTGGATTGTGGTACCCTCATGATGATGACTTTGAGCTTACAGCATACAGTGACTCGGATTATGGCGGCTGCAAAATGAACTATAAATCAACTTCAGTAGGATGTCAATTCTTTGGGAGACGATTAGTCACGTGGCAGTGTAAGAAGCAGACATCAGTTGCTCTGTCAACTTCTGAAGC